>CAUYRH010006846.1:0-17022 GCA_963574655.1 Perodicticus potto
CAAGCTGTCACCCTGGATAGAGTGCTGTGGCATCATAGCTCACAGCAACCTCCAATTCCTGGGCTCAAGTGAGTCTCCTGCCTCTGCCTCCCAAGTAGCTGGGACTACAGGCGCCTGACTCAACGCCCGGCCATTTTTTGGTTGCAGCCGTCATTGTTGTTTGGCGGGCCCGGGCTGGATTCGAACCCGCCAGCTCAGGTGTACGTGGCTGGCGTCCTAGCCCGTTGAGCCACAGGCGCTGAGCCTTCTTCCAATTTCTTAATGAATTAGGGTATGAAAGACTCAATTCCATAAATGCTTGTTTTTCATATTTCCTTCACCAATTAACTACTTTCTAGTCACAAATTCAGAATTTCATTAAAGAGATGACATAAAGTATCTTATAATCATGTCACAAAATTTTTATATAGTACACTAACGTAATTCAATTTAGAGAATGTTGTATAGGATATTAATGTTGGCAAGTAGAACAAAACAGTTTTAATGTATTTTTCAGATATTAGTTTTGACAGAATCAATTTACATTTCCAGGACCTGGACTAAAATATGGATTTTAGAAGTTTTGTGGGGTTTTTTGTTTTTTTTTTTTTAAGTCTCATAATTAGTTTGTTTAGTCTAAGTTGGGTAAGGTAGTTAATTCTCTGAACTTCTGAATTCTTTCAGGGAAGACTATTATTAGAAACAAATGCAATAGATAACCTCACTGGTTGTTACTGTGTTTAAAAAATAAGAGCAGTTATCTCCAGGCACTATCTGGCATTCAGAGCCCCAAGAAGAAGGTGGGTCTTACCTGTTCCCGTCTGGATCTGTCTACACAAGTATTACGCTGGGACTATGAGGCTCTGAAGAATTTACAGAGTTGCAGGTCCACAGAAACTTCCCTTCTTATCCCATACTAACTTTTCTATACAATGGGGAGAGGAGAATAACCTTGAATGTTATTTATGTTTTAACTTTCATTATTATGAAGTATTTCTTTTCTTTTTTTTTTTTTTTTTTCTTCCTTTGAGACAGAGTCTCTCTATGTTGCCCTCGGTAGAGTGCAGTGGCATCACAGCTCACAGCAACCTCCAACTCTTGGGCTCAAGCAGTTCTCTTGCCTCAGCCTCCTAGTAGCTGGGACTACAGGTGCCCGCCACAACACCTGGCTATTCTTTTGTTGCAGTTGTCATTGTTGTTTAGCTATCCTGGGCTGGGTTTGAACCCACCAGCCTGGGTGTATGTGGCTGGCACTATAACCACTGTGCTACAGGCACCAAGCCAAAATATTTTTTCTCATGCAGTCAGCTGAATAAACACCTTTTTGTAGCTAGATGGTTTTCTCTTACCCAAGTATTTATATTCATCAGGTTGCTTGAACCAATTCTTTACCTATAGAGAAATATATTTTAAACAAAATCATCTTTACAATTTTTTTTTTTTTTTAGACAGATTATCATCCCATCATCTTTGGTAGAGTGTAATGGTGTTATAGCTCACCGTAACCTCAAACTCTTGGGCTCAAGTGATCCTCCTGCCCAGCCTCCCAAGGAGCTGGGACTACAGGCATGGGCCCTGATGGCTGGCTAATTTTTCTATTTTAGTAGAGACATGGTCTCATTCTTCCTTAGGCTGGTCTTGAACTCCTGAGCTCAAGCAATCCTCAAGCCTTAGCCTTCCAGAGTGCTGGGATTACAGGCATCATCCACCATTCCCAGCCATCTTTACTGTTCTGTTTCCTTTTCTTCCTTGTTTCATAACTTCCTGCATTTTCTACTCTCAGTTCAAAAGAACAACTAGGGAAAGGGATACCCTAAACCAGGCGTCCTCAAACTTTTTAAACAAGGGGCCAATTCACTGTCCCTCAGACCGTTGGAGGGCCATACTATAGTTTAAAAAAAAAAAAAACTATGAACAAATTCCTATGCACACTGCACATATCTTATTTTGAAGTGAAAAAACAAAACGGGAACAAATACAATTCACACCGCCGCATGTGGCCCGCGGGCTGTAGTTTGAGGACCCCTGCAGTGGTCTCCTTTTTCTCTTGATTAAGCCTTATACCATATCACATCTCAAAGCTGGAGGAAGCATTCGTTTAGTTGGCTGTGCTGTTAACTATTTGGTAGGTCAGTCCTACTCCAAAGTGTGGGGTCCAAGGCCCAGTGCTTGACTTGGTAATAGACTATTACCAATCTGTGACAAGTATAGAATATGACAATAAGTGCTTATAAACTTTTCTTGCAATTGTATGTTGCCATAACATTTAAGTACATTATTTTTTTACAAAAATGTTGGTCCATTGCAGATTGGAAAAAGTCTTTTGTCATATTTAGTTTAACAGACACTTAGCTAAATGACTTCATCAACTTCTAACACATCCATTTATAGTTGGGGATATAGGGAAAGTTAAATGACTAGTCGTCTCACTGATCTATAATAGCTATAGTTAATTAGGTGCTCAGCTATAGCAAAGCCCAAATGAATTTGTTTCCCTGATATAAAATCCAAGGTTATCCTAAGTTAGCAGTTCTCAACCTATGGGTCATGACCCACAGGAACTATATTAAAGGGTTGCGTCATTAGGAAGGTTGAGAACCACTGTCCTAAGCATTAGTAACGATCATGATGATTAAGTGAATCACAGCTGTTCATGTAGCTTCTGAACAACTTTTTGTTTCTTACTTGGAGTTGAAGTACCATCTGTTAAAGTTGCATAGTCTGGCAATCTTAAAAGTTGTTAACATTTTCCTTAGGAAGTTGTTGAATCATTTGAAAAACTTAAAAGTTGTGTTTCTCTCATGGTAAATTATATTCATTATTGAATATAATGGTTATTAAATATGCTTAAAATTTACTCTAACATAAAAGCATGAAAAAGAAAGAAAGATCCTGGGTCAGCACTTATAGCTCAGAGACTAGGGCGCCAGCCACATACACCACAGCTGACAGGTTCAAACCCAGCACGGCCCTGCCAAACAACCAAAAAAATAGCTGGGTGTGGTGGCAGGTGCCTGTAGTCCCAGCTACTTTGGAGGCTGAGGCAAGAGAATCGCTTAAGCCCAAGAGTTTGAGGTTGCTGTGAGCTGTGGCGCACAGCACTCTACTGAGGGAGACATAGTGAGACTGTCTCAAAAAAAAAAAAAGAAAGATCCACTGCCAGTATTCACTAATTGTAGAAATTTGCCATCTGTGACATTTTACTTATGGATATGTCAAGTGTTGCTTCCTTTAAAAGACAGTTGATGGGCTTAGCGCCTGTGGCTGAATGGGCTACGGTGCCAGCCACGTACACTTGAGCTGGCAGGTTCGAATCCAGCCCGGGCCCGCCAAACAACAATGACGGCTACAACCAAAAAATGGCCAGGCGTTGTGGCGGGTGCCTGTGGTCCCAGCTACTTGGGAGGCGGAGGCAGGAGACTTGCTTGAGCCCAGGAATTGGAGGTTGCTGTGAGCTGTGGATGCCACGGCACTCTATCCAGGGTGACAGCTTGAGGCTCTGTCTCAAAAAAAAAAAAAAAGACAGTTGATGACATTAACATGATGGGACCATAAGTTTTCATTAGCTCTGCAAAAGTTAATTTCCAACTTGGCATTATAATCTGAAATACTTTTTTTTTATTATTAAATCATAGCTATGTACATTAATACAATCATGGGGTACAATGTGCTGGTTTTATATACAATTTGAAATATTTTCATCAAACTGGTTAACATAGCCTTCACCGCATTTTCTTAGTTATTGTGTTAAGGCATTTATATTCTACATTTAGTAAATTTAACATGTACCTTTGTAGATGCAAACTAAAATACTTTTATTTGGATTAGAAAATTGCTCTAATTGTTGTTTTTTGAGAAGCTATTTTTTTTTTATAAGACTCATTTTGTCACCCTCGGTAGACTGCTGTGGCATCATAACTCACAGCAACCTCAAACTCTTAGGCTCAAGCGATTCTCTTGCCTCAGCCTCTCAAGTAGGTGGGACTACAAGCACCCATCACAACAAATGGCTATTTTTAGAGATGGGGTCTCTTGCTCAGGCTGGTCTCTAACCTGTGAGCTCAGGCAATCCACCTGCCTCAGCCTCCCAGAATGCTGGGATTACCGGTGTTAGCCACTGTGCCCAGCCTGAGAAGCTACTTTTTAAAGAAAGTGGCAGCTCTTACTCTGAGAGCAAAGTTTAAAAGTTTTTCTTGACCCAGGTAAAATGTGAAATTAATAATGAATTTGTTGTAAATGTTCTCCTTTCTTTGTGTTTGTTAATGCAGATAAGGATAATCCACAGACTTGAAACATGAGTTCAGATGCTAGCCAAGATGTGATTACCACTCCTCCTCCTCCCAGCATGCCTCACAAGGAAAGATATTTCGACCGCATTAATGAAAATGACCCAGAATACATTAGAGAGAGGAATATGTCTCCTGATCTACGACAAGACTTCAATATGATGGAGCAGAGGAAGCGAGTTACTCAGATCCTCCAAAGTCCTGTGAGTTGAAATAATTAAAAGGCTGTAATTTTTCTTTCTCTTTGGAAACCTTGATATATTGAAGTAGGTGTCTTAAACTACCCTCAATGACCTTAAGCAAGGGTGGAGGAGTGACCATTTACTTCCAGTCTTTCAAAGGAGAAGTGGACACCTAATTCATATGTTTGATTTGCGGACCTTTAATAAAAAACTAGTTTTGTTTGGTTTAAATTTTCTTTGTGTGTTATCTGAGTGTAATGCTTCATTAAAGGAGCACAAAAGATTTTACTGAATTCAAGGACACCCATTTCAGATTGAATATCTGTGCAGAAAAGAAAGACATGACTAAGTCATAGGATCTAAGTCATAAGAAATAAATTAGGTATATCCTGTACACATATTTTTCTCCCTTGAGTACCTTGACACTCAGGGCAGCATAGGAAGATCTAAGGTTTTTGAGAAAGTCCATGATTTGGCCTAATGTTACATACACCTAATACAGGCACAGATAGGGGGAAACATATTACGTTAACTTAAAAGGAGATTATAAATTTAGCTCAAGTTGAAAATTCTGTCTGCACAGCAGTATTTAGACTTTGTGAATCATATTGAAGTGATTTGTTCATTTTCTTACAAACCCTTAGAATTGCCCAGGTCCCACGTGATAGAAATGGGAGAACAGCTTGATTTAAGGTACAGAATGAATTAATAACTTTATGTATAATGAAGGTTATGCACCCCTTAAGGCAGAATGTTCAGCACATAGATATGTGTTGTCCAGATTAAGGATATATTGGGTTTCCAGCTTGAGTACCAAATTAAGTACCAATGCATACAGGTGCCTAAAGTGGCCCTGGTAAATCATTTTTGTCATGGCCTTATGACACAGTCACAGAAGTTGAATCGATAGCTGAAGGTAAATTCCACTCTTAATTCTCCCATATCAGTGCCCTTTGTGAAGCATTGAAGTATAAGTTGTAAAAGCAATGCAAGCAGTGAGGAATTTTAGAAGTGTATTCCTTAGTTTAAAGAAATCCCTTCTAAAGGGAAAGGAGGTTGACCAGAAAAATCATGATGAAACAGTAAATGTTCAATGCCTTATTGGTCTGGAACTCCTGAGCTCAGGCAGTCCCGTGCCTCAGCCTCCCAGACTGCTAGAATTACAGGCGTGAGCCATTGCACCACCCTAGTTTTTGTGTTTTTAAATATTTGAAGGGCACATCATGCGGATCAAAATAGATTTGTTTCCTCCCCTAAAGAAACCACACTTTCAAGAATTAACTTATTAACCAAATGAATATAGTGACAAGTAAAATATAGTAAGGAAAAGAATGAAATGAAATTTAGATTTGGTTCATGGTTATTGAATTTTGAGGTTTCTTTGGGTAGTGCTCCAAAGAGAGGAGCATTTGATTCTAAGTGTAAAATTTAAATGAAAGAAATACTAAACTATGTTTTCATACCAGGATTTTTGTTTTATAGTTTATCCATTAAACTAAAGACAGCATAACTTTGAGTAGATTATTTAATGTTTTTATATGAATGCATTTCCATTTGTAAATTGGTTTAAAAATATCCATTTTACTTATGCCTTGGGAAACTTAAATAATGGAAAGGAAAACATATAGATTGTCATTTCCCTATTCACTTAACAAGAATAATAATTTTCTGTCCAGATAGTAATGAAAGAAATTGAGGCTTAAAAGAATTGTGGACTGATAATTTTTTCTTTCCTAATGAATTTAAAAATTTTCTTTGTGAAAGACTTAGACAAGTGTATAAATTTTGTCTTCCTGCTATGTTAGGACTGGTTTTCAATTTTTTTTTAACGTAACAGATTTTTACCAAAGGAAATTATACTTGGTGGTTTATATTAGTTATTGCTATTAAATAACAAATTACTCCAAAACTTAGCTGCTTAAAACAGCAAGCATTTGTTATCTCACCATTTCTATGGGTTAGGAATTCAAAATGGGGTAGGTAAATGGTTCTGGCTCAGAGTTGCGGTTAAGACATCAGCCAGGGCTGCTGTCATCTGAAGGTTTGACAGGGGCTGGAGGATCTGCTCTTAAGGTGGATCACTCAACACGGTATTTGGCCACAGTTCCTTGACACGTGGACCTTTCTCTAAGGCTGCTGGAGTGTTCTCCCCCAGAACAAATATACAAAGAAAAGCAGCCTGCAGTGCTGCTTATGACCTAATCTCTCAAACATCACACACATCCTCACTCTACCATATTTATTAGTTAGAAGTGAGTCACAAAGTTCAGCCTGTACTCAAGGGGAGAGAAATTAAGCTCCCCTTGAGCTTAATTAAGCTCAAGAGGGGAGAATTGTTCATTCTCTGGTCACAGTTTACTACACACACACACACACACACACACACACACACACACACACACATATTTTTTTAATTAGAGGCAGGATCTCATTTTGTTGCCCAAGCTGTAATGCAGTAGCTTAATTTACAAGTGTGATCATTAGCACACTGCACCCTCAAACTCATGCAATCAAGCAGCCCTCCTGCCTCAGCCTCCCAGGTAGCTAGGACTATCTCACACAGCTAGTTTTATTTTAAAAGCACTACAGTCTGCCTTTAGCCACAGTTTATTTTTCTTGCTCCCACACACACTCCCTAACATTTACTAAAAGTCTAAGACTTGCCATTACACTACTGAATTTAGAGTCTCATTATCTAGATTTGGTCCAGGTGCAGATGATGGTCATTAGCTTGTAGTTACTTAAGTACAGCTCCTCAAATAAGTTCCTCTTAGTCTATTGACTTGTGAACTACAGAGATAAGTTATCTGCCCACACACACTCAATGGCAGGATGGGTATAAGCTCACTGCTATAGACATTCCTGTTCAAAAAGGAGAAAACTAGGTGATACAAAAGAGTGAGTGGTCCAGAGCAATTGTTAAATCTATCTAGGTAAATGTTTGGAAGTTCCTTGGCAAGGACTAAGTCATACTGCTTACCAGGAGTGACTCAGTGATTCTCCATGGTTCCACTGTCTGAATCATCCTTTATTTTTCTAGGAAGGTAGCCTGTGTTTGCAACTTGTTTTTCTCAGCCTGCTTTCTTCTTATAGAGAGGTTTTGGGGACCTAAAGGCCTGTTTTTCTCTTGTACTCTTTGTTCCTCTCAGCCCAAGCTTTGCAGTATATTTTGCAATACAATTCTCTTAAAAATATTGTGGGTCTCCTGTGAATATTGATGTGTACTGTATTAGACAAAAATCTATAACCAATTAAGATCAGAATCAAAGATATTGATTTGAAAATGACAAATTTATGTCTTGTATTTCAAATGTTCAGTTTATTTGGGAAGAAAGGAAATCAAGAGATAAATAAAAATAAAGTATGATACTTTTTTATTAAGTACTTATTTTGTGCCAGGCATCTATTATGTGTGCATGATATTCTTTAATTCTCAAAGCAACTCAGTCAAAGAAGTATTAATATCCCTAGTTTACAAGTGAATAAGCTGAAACTTAGAGACATTGAATAACTCACTGAAGGTTCTATGCCTTAGGTGAATGGTGGGGTCAGAATTTAAACTCCACATTTCACATCCTTAACTACCAATATGTATCATTTATAGCATTCAGTAGCAATGAAAAAAATTACATCCATATATTTCTTTATTGTTTTATTCATCTTCAGATTGTCTTGCTCACATTAACCCAACCCTAGAAGAGTTTCTTTCCTATCACAGGACATTTTGGTGTAAACATAAATTTGGGTGACAAAAATAGCACCTTACTGCTTTAAGCTGAGAAGAAAACAAAGAATTTGTGTAATTTTCACCCTCAACTATTACTTCTTTCTAGGAACTTCAGAACCTTTCTTCTTCTTTAAGTTTTTAAAGAACATATTGATCTTAAAAATCAAATACACTTGAGATTTTGTCAATGCAATAGAGAATCCACAAATTCTCTTTGATCAATATACTCCTCATATGTGATGTCTACAGAGACTTTAGGTTGTAATTCATTTCCTTTTGTCAAAATGAAGTGTCCAAAGGTGTCCTTTGACAAACTGGTAGAATTAAGTGATGCTTCATCAAAGTTAATGAAGCACACATAGTATACATTAAAAACTAGCAGGTAGAATTGAACACAGTTCTGAATTCATGTTCTGAATTCATGGATGGATATGCAAATAAGCTGGATGGGTGTTGAGACATTAAACACTTGAATGTCAAGTTCTTACTGGACTTGACCGCTTAGTAGGGAAAACAGTGGGCTTCTTAAGCCTTGCCACCATAGGAAGCAATTTAGTTTGGACTGGTTGACAAAAGTGTGCAATGTTCTGCAAAATGGGACAACAGGAGTTTACCTGGGTTGGTGTAAGCGCAGGCACGTGACATACTAACATCTTTTAATAAGATAACACTGTCTAATGCTGTAAAGTTATTGTGAAAGGAGGAGAAACTTCAAAACCAGGTACATTTAGGATAGTACTGGAATTAAGGGTGCTATAATTCCCTTTAACAGGGTGCCTGAATTAGAATAGTTGGTAGAAATCACCACGATTTATCTGGTCACTTTGGACATTTAAGATGCAAGTATTCTTTAACTTTCTTTACTTTTTAATTGTATATCAGCTTCAGGAAAAGATAAAATTCTCACCTTTAGTTTCATGCTAATTAAGACTTAGATATAGGAGAGACACCATCCAAAAGAAAATTTGGTTTATTTGTTTTTTCTCCTTTCAACAGGGCCAGTGATATTCTATTTCCAAATGAATACATTTCTTAATGGAGAAATTCTAAGTAAGTTTGTTACGCTCCTAATCTCACTTTAGGAGAGATTTAATAACATAATTGCAGGGTGCCTTGGGAGCAGCAATCTGTAATCTTTTTTTTTTCTTTTTTGCCTCAATTTTCCTCTCTAGTAATTATTGAGGTAGAGCATCCAGATGTGAATATTTAAAATGCACCTCTGATGTCTCTGATGTTTATCAGTGTTCTGTTACCTGAGTTTCCTAAGTTTTTTTTGTTTATTTTGGTTTTTTAATTTTTTTAACATTAACTGAAAAACTATATCAGGTCAGTTTCCTTTCTCAAATTGGTCGTCTTTTCTGTGACCTAAAAATATATTTCATCTATTTCCACTTTTCCTGAAAGTTCTTATTTTGGATACAGAAACTTAAGATCTGGTGTCACAAGTTTATTCTACTTGTGGTTTATAGTTTACTATACAGGAATATATGTGTACTTAAAGATGACATGAATCTCAAATCCCTAAATCTTTTGTGTTTTTAGAAGTTTACTTTTGTCCACATGGTACAATTTCAAAGTACTCTTATTCCCTCAACATTGATAGAAGATGTATTAATATAAAATAAAAGGGCATGAGATTCAGCTAAGGTTTTAAGGCACCCTCTTTCTAACTTAAACATTTTGCTTTTCACCTGGTTATTTTTGACCATACTTTTTGGACCTCTGTTTGAGATAGCTGTCCAAACTATAATGCTTTGGGGACAAACTAAGTTTGCAAGTTGGATTTTGTTTGAGTTAAAGAATGAAATAACTTTGTACAAATTTATAATAGAAAAGATAGATTTCTTATTTAAAGAAAATTAATTTCACCTAATGGATGATTGATAGACCTAATTACACAGGAGGAATCTCTCATTCAAGTGATGGAGTGATAAAACTATTTTCTAGCTAATAACCTATGAAATGAATCTTTGCTATCATTAACTTAGTCAAGATTGAGATCAGATTCTTCTATCTTGAATGAGTTAATGAAAAGAAAAAAAAATCTAACTTACAATTTTATCGGGCACTGAAACATACACTCAGAATCTAGAAATGTAAAAGACACAGTTTAGCCAACAAGATATTATGATAGAGTAGGGAAAAATATATAAACAATCACAATTATATGATAGGTACTCTATAAGTAGTTTAGGGGAATGTTCAGAATTCAGAATGAGATATGGAAGAGAAGAAATAGATCCTTCCTAACTGGGGTGATTAGGAGGGACTTCAAGGAATAGGTGGTATTTAAGATGAGTTTTGAATAAAGGTTAAGAATTCATTAGGAAGAGCACCTGTGGAAGCCAGTACTTGCATTAAATGAAATAGAATGAGCAAGGATGGAGAAGTGCAAGTTGTAATCAGAGATCATTGAATGTACCTCATAGGCTAGACCAGAGCATTGAGGTACGTGGTAGACAAAGCCATGTACCTGCAGATTGTGGAAATTTGAGAGTACCATGCTATTTTCACCAGTACATTTCCTTATTTCTAGTTTTAATTCATTGCTACAAGTGTTTTTTGGAAGACAGTCTCGTTTTGTCACCCAGTCTGGAGTGCAGGGGTGCAGTCATAGCTTATGGCAGCCTCGAACTCCTGGGCTCAAGTGATTCTCCTGCCTCAGCTTCTTGAGAGGCTGGGATTATAGGCATGAGCCACTAAGCCTGGCTCCAAAATTTTGTATACATATTTGTGTGCAGTACTTGTTTTGGATCTAGGTTCAGATCTTTGCTTCACCCACCACTGATTAGCTATGTGATATTAGGAAATTCACTTAACTTGAGCTTCAGTTTCCTTGTTGCTAAAATGGGGGAAATACCTAATGTAGTTATCGCAACAATTTAATGAAATAACATAAAAGTATGTAGTGCAGTGCCTTACACATAGGCATTGATTTTTGTGGAAATTATATAAATTGCTAATTTAAAGCATATTGTGCTTTTGTGGCAACACTTTGAAGATTATAATCATAATTCCTTAGATTCCAGTTGGTTGTAGTTCTTTTAACCTGGCTCTTCTCACTCGAGGGAACTGTTGGCTAAGGTGACTTCAGATGCCCCACATGTGACCTCTCTGCCATGCTTATAACTAGTTTCTCATTCTGCTCTGGTGAATTCTTAACTGCAGAAGGGCAAGTGCTTGTCCTGATACCCCAGAATCACCATAATTTGCTGCCGGGTAGTTTTTACCTTTACATACCTCTACAACCTAATGCTCTAACCCAGCCTAAGAGGTTTACTCAGCATTTCTCATCATAACACACGTGCTGCCTTATTAGTTGTATTTGGTTTCAGAGATACAGTACAGCTCTGATAAAATTAGGAAAATATCTGTGCCCAGCTAAGAGTTCCAGACTCAAGTGTTTATTCCATTTATTTAATAGCTTTGTAGCCTTGAAAAAGGCGTTGCCTGGCTTGGACTTTGTTGTGACTCAAATGGATCAACTATGAGGGTTAATTTTACTAACATTAACTTTAGTAGAAATATGATTAATTGCTTATAGGCTCAGCGCCTGTGGCTCAACGGGCTAAGGCGCCAGCCACGTACACCTGAGCTGGCAGGTTCGAATCCAGCCCGGGACCGCCAAACAATAATGACAGCTGCAACCAAAAAAAAAAACAAATACTTTATCTGAGACACAGCTAAAAGTATAATGGCACGATCATAGACCATAGCTCATTGTAACCTTGAACTCCTGGGCTCAAGCAATTCTCCCAAGTAGCTAGAACTACATAGGCATGCACCACTGTGCCTTGGTAAATTTTTTATTTTTTTGTAGAGATGGCATCTCATTATGTTGCCCAGGCTGGTCTTGAACTCCTGCACTCTAGTGATCCTCCTGCTTCAGCCTCCCAAAGTGCTTAGTTTACATGTGTACATTTCAAAAAATGTTCCTTACTCAAGTTTAAGTAGAATATAGCCAGAGTAAGGCTTTCTGCTATCTTTTCATGAATAAAGGATTCAATCTCAAAGGCAAATAACCAATAAGAAACTAAAGAGAAAAAAAAGTACTAGATAAGGAGATACAGTTCATAAGCAAAATCTTAACTACTAATGAATGGGGTAAAGTACTGTCTTATGCCTATATTGAAACCTTAATTACCTAAAGTTGACAAAAAGAACAAGGATATGAGGTATATGATATAGCACCTCTCAACTAGAAGACAGTATGAATCCCAGAGACTGCTCCAGTCTGTGTTCACAGTAATGCTGTGAACTCTCTGGAGCCTTGCCAGCTGTCTCTCATGTTCCCTGCTTCCACCTTGCCTTGCCTTTCAGGAGTCTTTAATTCTCAGTGTACCCTGTACTTCAATTCCCTTTGACTACAGGAAGCTAGGAGTGATTTTACAGCCATCGTGGTTTGACAGACACATAAGAAGGTGGCTAGCATGCCATTTCTTCATGCAAAACCCAAAACTCCTGCTCAAGATCTCATTCACTTCACTTAGGACCATACAGATAAGACTAGAGTGTAGCCATGTGGTTTGACAGACACATAAGAAGGTAACTAGCATGCCATTTCCTCAGACAAAAACCTAAACGTGCGCTCAACATCTCATTCACTTAGGACCACTTAGGACCATACAGACAAAACAAGGTCATCGCTGTCCACACTCTGGGCCCTGGGTTGGTGGGTCTAGAGAGCTTGTGTTCTTGTGATTCCTTACACATCAGGCTTAATCACAGATGAGTTAACTCTACCTGGATGACTTCGTCTGGTATAGCTTCTTGTTTGTACTGGGTTCCATACCACTCTTCTGTACGATCAGTTTGTCCTTCAAAAGATTTAGAAACTATTGCAACCCTAGAGATAGATGGAAAAAACAAACAGAAGAAAAACCTGTAAATTTCATGCTATATATACAGATGTATAGACCCTGACTCATGAAAATGTAAATAATATCCAAGAATATTTTGGGCCTCTTAATATCCAGCAAATCCTGTAAGGCTTAGCTCAAACAAACAGTTTTCTGATCATAGTCCCTACTATCCTGTGGTTATAGTATTTTTAGTGTGAAAAAGATGTTACAGAAGAAATTCTTCTAGGTGTTCTGACTAAAATTTAAAAAGAAGAGTAGCTAGTGAAAAAATGGAACAAAGTCAGTTGAAAAACAGTCCTTAAAAAAAGCAAAGAAATATTCTTTCCTAGAACAGCTCAGGCCCAGAATTAACAGGAAAAAATATAAAATACAGCACCTTATAATGTGCTAAACCTGTTGGCACATCCGAAGATCAAAAACCCCCACAAACGGGCTCGGCGCCTGTGGCTCAACGGGCTAAGGCACCAGCCACATACAACTGAGCTGGCGGGTTGGAATCCAGCCCGGGCCCACCAAACAACAATGATGGCTGCAACCAAAAAATGGCCAGGCATTGTGGCGGGCGCCTGTAGTCCCAGTTACTTAGGAGGCAGAGGCAGGAGACTCGCTTGAGCCCAGGAATTGGAGATTGCTGTGAGCTGTGATGCCAGATCACTCTATCCAGGGTGTCAGCTTGAGGCTCTATCTCAAAAAAAAAAAAAAAAAAAAAACAAACAGGCTCGGCGCCTGTGGCTCAACAGGCTAAGGCGCCAGCCACATACACCTGAGCTGGCGGATTCGAATGCAGCCCAGGCCCGCCAAACAACAATGATGGCTGCAACCAAAAAATGGCCAGGCGTGTGGCGGGCTCCTGTAGTCCCAGCTACTTGGGAGGCTTAGGCAGGAGAATCGCTTGAGCCCAGGAGTTAGAGGTTGCTGTGAGCTGTGATGCCACGGCACTGTACCCAGGGGGACAGCTTGAGGCTCTGTCTCACAAAAAAAAAAAAAAAGAAAAAGAAAAACAAACAAACAAACAAACAAAAAAACCCCACAAACGGGTGGCACCTGTGGCTCAGTGAGTAGGGCACCAGCCCCATATACCAAAGGTGGCGGGTTCGAACCCGGCCCAGGCCAAACTGCAACAAAAAAACTAAGACTCAGCCCTAGAGAATTGCTTCCACTTTGTTTACTTTTCAGAGAATGAGGAGATTCTCAAGGAGATTTCTGAAAAACACATTAAGTAGAAGAACCTGGTAGGGAGATGATATTCCCATCTCCTCTTCCATAAGATGCTTGATTTGAGAAGAGTTCATTACATAGATGGTTTTGGTTTCTCTGGACAATAATAACCCAGGCATCAGAATAATGAGCCAGGAACTGATTACAACTTACAAAGACTGAAGCATTCATTTGGCAGTAGACTTGTCCTCTAAAACGAGAAATCTTTAAACTCAGTTCTGAGAGAAAAAGTAAAGCAATGCAAGGAGAGATGCCAAGCCAGATGCTTTGAAGAATGATTATATGACACAGAAAGAAGTAGACACTGAGGCTGTCCATTAATGCTTAGGTTAAAAAAAGGGATCGAAGGACATTTGTCAACTACAATTGTTAGGGATTTAGATAGTTATATACCAAAGTCAAGCCCATGGATAACATCAGAAATGTTATTTATAAGGAAGCAGACAAACACAATACCTCAAACTAGGCACACTAGATTAACAAAGAGATACTTTAGCAAACAGAAGTTTGTGCATCATTAAGGAATTCAAAACTGAAACATACAGTAAGGGGGGGCACAAAGGGAGGCAGGTATATATTAAAAAAATAAATAATGGTAGAGAAGGGAGTAACAGGAGAGACAATAGATACACACATCAAACCCTTACAGAAATCTATGAACCAGAGTGCGAAAGTACAGGGAAGAGTACTTGAATAAGGAGAAAAAGACAAGTCATAAAAACTGAAATAATTACAGATAACTACATTACATGTAACTGCAAGACAGTTCAAAAAAACCAGCACAGATGTAGCATGTTAGACTATCTGCTGAAAACCTAATTTTACTACTAAAAAAGTTATTTATTTTTTTTTTTTTGAGACAGAGCCTCAAGCTGTCGCCCCTCGTAGACTGCCATGGAGTCACAACTCACAGCAACCTCAACCTCTTGGGCTTAAGTGATTCTCTTGCCTCAGCCTCCCAGTAGCTAGGACTACAGGCACCTGCCACAACACCAGGCTATTTTTTGGCTGTAGTTGTCATTGTTGTTTGGCAGGCCAGGGCCATATTTGAACCCACCAGCTCCAGTGTATGTGGCTGGCGCTCTAGCCACTTGAACTGCAGGCACCGAGCCCTAAAAAATAGTTTTAATGAT
Organism: Perodicticus potto; assembly: GCA_963574655.1. Classification (NCBI taxonomy): domain Eukaryota; kingdom Metazoa; phylum Chordata; class Mammalia; order Primates; family Lorisidae; genus Perodicticus; species Perodicticus potto. The sequence goes on from CAUYRH010006846.1 coordinate 15,388, forward strand.
AGCTTTTACTTAAATGAAAAGAAGAAAAATACCGACATGGCACTGATGTGATCCTTAGAAACATGAAAGAAAATGATCTTTTCTTACTGAAATTTACAATAGCAAGAAAAGGAAACGGTGGGCTAGAATAAATGCTGACTATTGACTTTAAGCCAGCATATTTAAAAAATAGTCAAAGGCTAAATAAAAAATACACATTAAAAAAATTATGTGACCTAAATTTAAAAAAAAGTTCAGAGGGCTCATAGCTGTAGAAGCTGTATAGAAACAAAAGCTTTCCTCACTTAACATCAAAGCAATGTTAAGTGACATTAAAAAGCAATATAGGGCTCAGCGCCTGTGGCTCAACGGGCTAAGGCGCCAGCCACGTACACCTGAGCTGGCCGGTTCAAATCCAGCCCCGGCCTGCCAAACAACAATGATGATGGCTGCAACCAAAAAATGGCCGGGCGTTGTGGCGGGCGCCTATAGTCCCAGCTGCTTGGGAGGCGGAGGCAGGAGACTCGCTTGAGCCCAGGAATTGGAGGTTGCTGTTAGCTGTGATGCCATGGCACTCTATCCAGGGTGACAGCTTGAGGCTCTGTCCCCAAAAAAAAAAAAAAAAAGTAATATAGTTCCCTCACTTAACAGTAAAGTAATGTTAAGCAATATAGTTTCCTCACTTAACATTAAAGCAATGTTAAGTGACATTAAAAAGCAATATAGTTCCCAAGTAGGGAATTTTCATCAGAATATTTACAAATAATCTGAGAAAATGGGAAAAGATACCCAAAGAATGAGAAAAGGCTTCACAGGTAATTGTGATTAATTCAAACAGAATCAACGGAAAGGGCACATCCAGACAATCAGAAACTTGAAAGGAACCTTAAAGACTATCTAGGCTCTGCGCCTGTGGCTCAACGGGCTAAGGCGCCAGCTACGAACACCTGAGCTGGCAGGTTCGAATCCAGCCTGGGCCAGCCAAACAACAATGACAGCTGCAACCAAAAAATGGCCAGGCGTTGTGGCGGGTGCCTGTGGTCCCAGCTACTTGGGAGGCGGAGGCAAGAGACTCGCTTGAGCCCAGGAATTGGAGGTTGCTGTGAGCTGTGATGCCATAGCACTCTATCCAGGGTGACAGCTTGAGGCTTTGTCTCAAAAAAAAAAAAAAGACTATCTAATGAGTTCTATTAATACATTTAAGGCTTTTTCTCCCTGTGTTGATAAGTGGTTTCAGAAGGTGTGTAATAAAGTTCTATAGGATTTAAGCTCTCACCTGTAGCACAGTGGTTACAGCGCCAGCCACATGCACCGAGGCTAGCGGGTTCGAAACTGACCAGAGGCTACTAAACAACAATGGCAACTGCAACAAAAAAATAGCCGGGCATTGTGGCGGGCACTGGCAGTCCCAGCTACTCGGGAGGCTAAGGCAAGAGAATTGCTTAAGCCCAGGAGTTTGAGGTTGCTGTAAGCTGCTCTATTGCGGGCAACATAGTAAGACTCGGTCTCCAAAAAAAAAAAAAAAAGGATTTACTTTGATTTTTTTTTTTTTTTTTGTGGGATTTATAGCTACACTGAATAAAATAAAGATATTGACAAGGGTTTTTTTTCCCAAAATGAGTTAATGGGTGTTGTGGGGGGTTTTTTGGCATATTT
>CAUYRH010006847.1:0-107447 GCA_963574655.1 Perodicticus potto
GTAAAGTCTCCATTTTTTAAGGCTGCATAATATTCCATGGTATACATTTACCACAATTTATTAATCCATTCATGGGTTGATGGGCACTTGGGCTTCTTCCATGACTTGGCTATTATGAATTGAGGTGCAATGAACAATCTGGTGCAAATATTTTTGTTGCAAAGTGATTTTTGGTCTTATGGATATATACATAGGAGAGGAACTGCAGGATCAAATGACAGGTCTACTTTTAGATCCCTGAATATTCTCCATACTTCTTTCCAAAAGGGATGTATTAGATTGCACTCCCACCAGAAGTGCAGAAGTGTTCCCTTTTCTCCATATCCACACCAACATCTGTAGTTTTGGGATTTTGTTATGTGAGCCACTCTTACTGGACTTAGATGATATCTCAAAGTGGTTTTCATTTGCATTTCTCTGATGAATAAAGATGATGAGCATTTTTTCATGTGTTGGTTGGCCATGCATCAATCTTCTTGAAGCTTCTGTTCAAGTCTCTTGCCCACAATGAAATGGGATCACTTGTTCTTTTCTTATTAATAAGTTTGAGTTCGTTATCAAACCTTTGTCAGAAGCATAACCTGCAAATATCCTCTCCCATCCTGAGGGCAAATTATCATAATTTTAAAAGTGTAAGAGAATAATAGTGATTTTATCATAAAAAATTCTGTTTAGAAATAAGATTTAGTTCTTTGACTTTGTGTTTAAGAAAGAAAAGCTTGTAAATTGTTGCTGAAATATTGGTGTTTTTTGAAAATTAAAAACAGGAAAGTTATAGAAAAATAGTGTTTTAGAGAAGTTTGTTTAAAACATACAAAAATATTCTTTAAATTATTATCTAGCTGATAGGAAATATATAAGATTAGACATAAGAGTCCTACCAGGTGTAAGCAATTTAAAATTACAACTCTAATTTCCATATTAGTCAGAGGGGAATGCCTTTTGGAATTTGTTTTCATCATTTGCTAGTTTACATTTGTATTGTATGCTTGATGAGACTATAGTGCAAAAAAAATATTATTTCTTGTAAAAATAGAAAGCAGAAACAAATTTTACTGATAGCCAAAATAACTAGTAGCTATGCTAGGAGACATTACTGTTCAGTTACATTTTTATATCCTTATTAAAATTTCTTACTAAAATAGTTACACACCCCCACTAAAATGGTCCTCCTCATCACGTGTACTCTCGTGAGCGAATCCACACACACATACAGATTTTAATACAGTTTAAGGATGTCCTCAGATAATGTTAGTGTATCATGCAGCCTGAAACCCAAAGTCTTCCTCTTTGAAATTATAGGAATTTGACTGGGTGTGATGGCTCACACCTGTAATCCTACCACTTTGGGAGGGCGAGGCAGGTGGATCCCTGAGCTAAGAAGTTTGAGACCAGCTATGAGCAAGAGCGAGACCCCATCTCTACTAAAAATAAAAAAACAAGTAGATGACTGTAGTCCAAGCTACTGGGAGTCTGAAGCAAGAGGACCCTTAAGCCCAAGAGTTTGATTTTGCTGTGAGCTATGATGCCAGGCACTCTATCAAGGGTTACAGAGTAAAACTCTGTATCAAAAAAATAATAAAATAAAATAAGTAAAGTAAAACAACAACAACAACTACTAAAACAAAAAAGAAATAACAGGAATTAAAATTGATTGAGTTACTTTGGTTTGGTAACAAACAGCCCAGGAATGAGATATTATTAAGTACAGCATCATTGCTTTCATGTATAGATCACAATACAGTTTTATCTTATTACTTTCTAAAAGTAGTCTACCCTCAGACTTGGAAAGCAATTTGTCTATAATGGTATGTATATCTGTGTAACGGTCATAGAGGGTCATTCATTTTTTTTTCATGCATTTGGGCAATAAATATCAGCTACAGTGCTATACTCTGGGGATAGAAAATAAATGAAAAAATTATTTCTTTCCCTTGAGTAATGTGCAATCTAGTATGAAGTAGGTTAAACAAGTAAAAGAAGAGAAATAAATGAAAGCAGAAAATTTAATATCGGAAACAAGAAATGTCAAAGAACTTATATGTAAGATTTGTCATAAGAATGAATAATTGTTGCTAAGTGGAAAAGATGTAAGATTAGAGCAGTGATTCTCAACCAGACACAATTCAACACTTCAGAAGATATTTGTCAATATCTGGGTATATTTTTAATTGTCACAAATGAATAGCTAGGGGTAGAGGTCAAGCATCCTACAACACAAATGACACCCCCCACCCAAATGAATCATCTCACCCAAACTGTTAATAGTGCCAAGGTTGAGAAATCTCGAGATAGAAACATTATAGGCACAAGTGGACGGATTGAAAGATGATAGATTCTATTGACCTGTAAAAATTCAAATTGCTTAATGTGCCTAGAGGGGTTATGCAAGACCACTTATGGTGTATAGGTGTGGATAAAGACAGGTTTGCTTCTGTAAAATATAGAAGTTTCAGGATGCAGGCACAGAAGTAAAAATTAAAATAAGAATTGTCTTTAACTTTAAAGTTAAAAATTAACAGATACATACTAATGTCAGTGACACCATCTTACAATCTTAAAATGTAAAGAAACTATGAGAAGTAATAATGTGTAATAATACGTACTTAATGTTTGCAGTGCGTATATGTTTATGACTATGACTATGTAAATTTTATTGTATCAGAAGTAGTGTATGGGCTTTCACATCACATGATGACATCTCCCATTTCATACATGCAAACTTAGAAAAGGTTAATCAAATCAGTAGATATCAGGCCCAAGACAATATGGTGACAATTATAGAACATAGATCATAGTTTAGCTTACAAAATAAAAACAAAGTAGATTTTATATTTAGCATATGTGCTTAAAAGATTGAATGCCCTTACCTGTTGAGTGGGGGTGATGTTGTTCCTCTATTAACCTAAGGACTACATAAAAAATAAATTTGAAAACAATTTTTTAAAAACAGATTTAAATTTTAAATAATTTATATGTAAAATAATATGGCTATACTATATATCATTATAAACCTATTTGCTATGTTGGAGTTCATTCTTAGTGTATGGAGGACAAAGTTCATTTGAAAATGCTTCATAAAATTATGTGTTTGTGGACTGTTGGAACAATTTAAATGATCTTTTAATTGAGAAGCTTTTTGTCTTTGGTTGTAATTGTTTGTTCAAGCAGCATCTTTCATATTATGAAAGGAAGCATTATGTAAGCTAGAAACTGCTTCAACAAAAAAAGGAATGTAGAGGAGTAATGTAATTTTTCTTCAAAATTCTTAAAATTCACCCATTTCTAACGGCATTTGATATTTACCTTCCATTTTGCTACATCTGCGTTGTTCCAAAAGTAAATAATTAGCGTGAGACCTATTTTAAAATTTTATCTACCTAAAATTATTAGTTTTACATTAGTGCTCCCTTTTTACTTTTCTAGCATAGAATTTACCAAAACAAGGACAATAATTCTGTTTAGTACTTTAGATATCAGTAAAATATCTCTTGTGAATAAATGTTTAGGAGTAATTTTGCCTTTTTAATATTATAAACATTAACAAATGCTATTGATTCACTTACAAATTATATGAGAAAAGCCATGAAATTTTCATAACCTTTTCTGTAGCTCAATAAATCACAAACAGACAAGAAAGTTAAGCACTACTTCAGTGGAATAGCATCAGACAGACGTAGCATGCATTCCCTCAAAATAATTCAGAACCTGTTTCAATTTATCAAATGCCTACTTTATCTGTCAAAACAATGTCCTTGCTCAAATAAAGGGCATTGTTTCTGTACGAAGAAAAAGGTTCTGTTGTATTGTTATCTGCAAATGGATGGTGGAATAATGGAACAACAGGCAGTGTTTCAAACTAAGAGATCAAAGGCCAGAATGCATTACAAATCTTGTTAAAATAAATGAGGGTAAGAGCATAATTCCAATAAAGACATATATAATCTTAAACAATCTCTCACTCTTTTTAAAAGAGATCTTTTAAATGAACCCAAATCTCCCCATGAACGCCAAAAGGTTTTTTTTTCTGCTTCTTTCAAAGAAATGCAGGTTTCTAAGAAATAGAACTTAGTGGAACTCTCCCAGAAGCTAGAGATCAGGACAGTTTTTATGTGCTGAGAAGTGAATTTTATTGATGCTGCTAATCTTTATATCTGTTACATTTGCCAATGCACATGGTATTCAGGGGAGAAAATTCATGCTTATAGAACATCCAAATCTGAAACATTTCATTATGAAAACAGCAAACTAACTAAATATGCTTTTCTGTAAAATAGGTCTAAACAAAGTAATCCGCCTTATTGTAAGCAATTTTCTTAAGTCCATCTTAGTCTTATAGCATCTACAACAAATCTTTTAATACCAGTAAGACATGAAATATTTTCTTCCTCAATAGTATCAATAAAATTTAAATATAATTACAAGTACTGAGCACTGAAGATTGCTTTACCTGCACACAATCAGTTAGCTGCTATTCCCAGCCTTTGTCACACTCCAACATTTGTTTTAACCTAATATGTCAAATATTTGTGATGGTTCCTGCAGGCTGCTTGGTCTAGAGCAGAAATAAACCAATGTACCCTGATGTACTTGTCTTCCTCATGATTGCAGGTTATTCTCCTTCTCTTTATTTTAGCTATTTGTTTTGTTTAGTTTAGTTTTTCTGAATGTAACCAAGTTCTTTATAGGTTACCAGAATATATTTGTAAAACAAATTTTTATCAACCTTGTCTTGAAAAGAAGTTCTACATTCATAAATATCCTTTGGAATTGGTTATTATAAAATGCATTAATTCATGATCATCAAATGATAACATAGCATGTGTGACCATATGTATTCACACAATACTATGATTGAATCACCTTTAAAACTATTGGAAAGTTTGGTAACTTTCTTGTCTGTTTGTGATTTATTGACCTACAGAAAAGGTTAGGAAAATTTCATGGCTTTTCTCATATAATTTGTAAGTGAATCAAATAGCACATAAATATCCCCTTTAAAAACTGTCAATATTGAGCATATCAATTATCTGATAACAATTTCTGTAAATGTTTTAATTTCACATAATGTAATATAGATAGTGATGTTTACTGCCTGACACTAAAATTGTAAGGTAGTGTGGTTAAATATTGTTTCTTATTCTAAAACTTCTCACCTATACCAATAAACACTTAAATGAAATGAGAAATATTTAAGTAAATATGAATCAAAAAGTCAAGAAAAGACTGGCAGTGAGGGCTCGGCGCCTGTGGCTCAGCGGGCTAAGGCACCAGCTACGTACACCTGAGCTGGCGGGTTCGAATCCTGCCCAGGCCCGCCAAACAACAAAGACGTCTGCAACCAAAAAATGGCCAGGTGTTGTGGTGGGTGCCTGTAGTCCCAGCTACTTGGGAGGCGGAGGCAGGAGATTCACTTGAGCCCAGGAATTAGAGGTTGCTGTGAGCTGTGATGTCACCGAACTCTATCCAGGGTAACAGCTTGAGGCTCTGTCTCAAAAAAAAACACTGGCAGTGAGTCAAAATCCTGACTTTTCTGACAAAAACGCTCTTGCATTCCCTTGGGCAAAGGGAGGTTTCCATGAACCTGCTTTCTGCTCACACTTCTATATAGCTCATGAAAGGAAACTATTACTCAATATCCCTTTGGGATGATCAGATCAAAGTTATGTAATAGGACTATAGAATGTGTTTTAAAGTGTTTAAATAAATAACTTAATAATAATCTATGTTGTCCAGATATCCCCTAATTTCTTATTGTGTGTTGTTGACTATGCTGAACATCATAAAAATAAAGATTACCAAGTCACTATTCTAATTTCAGGAATGTTAAATTTGTCCTAAAAGAGAGAACCTTCGATTTATTTTCAGTAATTTTGTTCACATTCTCTATACTGTATGATATACTATAAGCTGTAAACTGAAGTAATTGAATTAAAGATAAAAATTAGGCTTCAAGATACTTTTAAACAAAAATATATTATTTTACACATGTTTTAGTATTCATATTTTTACTTCATTACCAACTTAAAAATAAATGTATAAGCCCATTTTGAGTATGTATCCATATACCCAAGGAGTATGGATATGCAGATGTGAACACACATCTTTATTAATATAGCTATCTATTTATCCTTCTGCCACGCCATCCAATGACAATAATTAAGACTGTTAATGTTTGGGTCAAATAAATTTGAGCTCATAACTTCTCAAAAGCTATCCGACTTTAAACAAATCGTATAATATATATATTTAAAATATATAATATATATTATAATAGCATAATAATATATATTTTAAAGAGTTTTAGTTGAGTATTAAATCCAAACTACATGCAAAATATGTACTTAATTTATAACAAACAAGTGCTCAATAATTCTAAGCAATTGTTCTTATCAGCCATATTCTCACTTAGGCTATACAGTGCAATGTTTTTAGCCATAGATTTTGGAGCCAAATTAATTCATTACTTGAGTTCAGATTCACCCATGTCACTTATCATCTATATGACTTGAAAACATTCTCTTACCTTTTGGTGCTTTAGTTTCCTCTTTTTTTTTGCAGTTTTTGTCTGGACCTGGGTTATGGAGCCAGTGCCCTACTCCTTTGAACCACAGGATCTATCCTAATTTCCTCTTCTATAGAATGAATGGGGAAAAATAGTACCTTCTCAATAGAATGCTATGTTTTGTGCTTACATTTATGCATTTAAATGTGTGTAATAGCTCTAGTTTCACCCTCTGCCAGTACTTTTTTCTTTTCTGACAATCTGAAGAATTTTGAACATGTATTATTTTTTTTTCTATCACAAAGCTTGGAGAGGAACTCTTACCTTTGACTTTTGTAATTACAAGACCTGATTCAGAAGGGTTGATGGCGGCTATTGCTGCTCTCATCCCCATTCTATGATGTTAGGCAAGCAGAAGTAAGAGGAATAGGTCTCATTGTTTTCTTCAGTAAACCTAATTTCTGGGCAGAGATATTTTTCATAGGAATCTTTAAAATTTATAGTTTCATTAAAATATATGAAATTTTTTACCTAGGAAGTCTATGGACACAGATCCTTGCATGGTACACTTCAGTTAATTTCATTTGTTTCCTAGATGTGGCGAATGATATAAAATCTAAATTTATAAGGGGAAATTTGACCAAAAGTGTCTGAGAATATGTTTGTATTTAACCAAAGATATTTGAAACAAAAATTAGGATTTCTTACACACTGTTATTGCATCAAAGACTTAGATCTTTCCTTTAACGCTCCACAGGTCTACCCGTGCTTAAGATACGTTGTGAAGTAGAACTACTTATGATGGCAGAGAGCAGCTAATGAGTGTGGAGTGGGAAATTCTTCATCACAGTGAAGGATGTCCATAGTGTATTCCTATTTCTGTTTTGAGACTCACCTCTGGAATCTAGGGAAGCTCAAAAACAGCACTAATATCTCCAAGTACCCAACTGTGTGCAAAGAAGGATGAGTCAGCCTCCAAGCATTTCTCAAAGTTTACCTTGATTCTAGGCAAGGAGTAAATGCCAACATGTTGTTATTCAAGATGATGTATTAATCCATGGCAAACATTAACTTTTGGAAACAAAATGTAAGTTTATCAGATCAATAAAATAAATTCTAAACAAAATTAATTCCAACAGAATTTTTCATCACTATAATGTCAGAAAATATTAGTTAGAAAAAAATAAAATCCCCCTACAGAATGCTAGCCTCGAAGAGACGTGACTGGAAAGTGGCACTTGAAGACACTGAACAGGGTGGTGAGGACAAAGGATGGTTCAGGGCACACTTTTGTCTAGGGCAACGGTTAGTCACGGCCTGTGTCCACAAATGAAATTGGCAACATTTACAGTGAACTGGAACCTATACTTAGCTAAACTATGATTAACCTGGCTGATTGTACTGTTTGGTTAACTGAGAGAAATTAATTAGGGGAGGAAAATTGATTGTACAAGTTTAAAGTATTTTGCAATTCACAGTACTTATGGATTATCCATATTTTTTAGTTTTTTGAATAGTTGTAGTACTACTGTAAGACAGCATTTTATTTTGTTTTTTTACATCATTTCATTAAAAAAAATAAAAACTTGTAAAAATGAGTGATTTAGGGATGTATACTAATATGAGGCAAATTTATATCTTTCTAGTGAAGGCTATAACCCATTTATTGCACGGGTGATGGGGAAAGGGGAGAGAGAGGGAAGGAGAGGGAGAGGGTGGGGGGAGTGAGGATAAAGGGCAGGATCACACCAGTGGTGTATATTTGAATGGTCAGGAGAAAACTTCTAAATACAGATCAAAAATGTTCTCACATGGTAATGAGAAAGTCTCTTGAATGTTATTGCAATCAGGTTGATGAAAATACCTCCGATTGTATCTGAAGCCCACACACTGTACCCCATGATTGAATTATTGTACACAGCTATGATTCAATAAAAAAAAAGAAAGTTAAAAAAAAAAAGAAAAGAAAGGCGAAAAGCTGGCTCAGTGCCTGTAGCACAGTGGTTATGGTACCAGCCACATACACCAAGGGTGGCGGGTTTGAACCCAGCCAGGGCCACCTAAACAATACTTACAACTGCAAGAAAAAGTAGCCAGACCTTGTGGCAGGCACCTGTAGTCCCAGCTACTCAGGAGGCTGAAGCAAGAGAATCACTTAAGCCCAAGAGTTTGAGGTTCCTGTGAGCTGTGATGCCATGGCACTCTACCGAGGGCAACATAGTGAGACTGTGTCTCAAAAACGAAAAAAAAAAAAAAGAAAGGTGAAAAGTAAATGGTAATAGATTAATTTCCATAAAGGGAGGGATCATGAGTCTCATTTATCTTAGTGATACTAGACTATATGTATGGCATTTTGTCACGAAACATTTAGTAGTTGAGTGAATAAATAATAAGTCTGAGATTCACCTTCTTGACCAGATTAGTAACATTCTAAGTTAACAGCATTTTAAATAAAAACTATTAAGTGAAAATTATAATTATTCAGTGGAAGTTATTTCCATTGGCTATTCTTTCCCTTGGTCTTCATGCTTAGCACTAAATAACATCTGTGGAATTGCTATAAAAATGTATTGGAACATCAATTCCAGATTCCCCAAAAGGGTGGAGTGGCAACACTTCATTTTTTGCATTCTGTTGTGGGTATTCCACCACCCCAAGTTTTCTAAATAGACAGCAGAGGAAAAAGCCTTCGGAAAGTACACAAAAAAGTAGCTTACAATTAAAGCTGAGCAGGGATCTTTTTCTAGTTGGGTGGTCTTGAGCAAGTCAGTTAACCTTTTTGAGCCTCAGCTTGATAAATATAATTCTAACAAAGATAAAGTGATGATAATGATTTTTGAAAATGCCTTTTAGCTAATGGTCACTTTGCACCAACTACTGTGTTATGTACTTTCTAAGTTATATTTCATTTAACTCTCTAACAAGTCTGTAAAGAAGGCATTATAATTATACAATACAATTTACCTTACATTCTGAAGTAATAAATGTCATTCTAAGGTTTCCAAGGAATCACAGTCAACTGAATTATGAGCTTCTGGTGAAAATTGCCATTAACTCTGAAGCCCCATTTAGTTGCCTCTCTGTATAGCCTTTCAGCTTATCTTTCCTCGTACATATCAGTTATCAAGTAAATGATGGGTACTCTCCAGTCATGGACCAGTTATGAATCACTCTAATACACCTGCTAGAGACCCTCATTCCACTCTCTCAACTCAGCTGGCACAAATTTTGCTCTCTATTCTCCATTTTTCAACATGGTCTTCCCTAACATTTCTGTGTTCTCTTAACCAGGTCACTAGGAAGGTTTTGGGGAAGACTATGTTATGGTCCATTGTTTCATTTTCAAGAAACACAATCAACAGTGTCTTTGCTGAATCACCGTGTCAAGTTTCAAATGCTCAACTTAATGGTCTTGCTGGAAGGGCTTCATTTGTTTCCATGCACATGGATTTTATGTTTCTGGATTTTTGTTTTATCTCAAAACTTTCATAAGGACCCATGTATCTTCCTTCCTGAAACATTTTGTTACAAATTGAAAATATTAAAAAGTCAAATATTTTTTACAAGAAATTACAACGAAGGATAAATTATTTTCAATATCAGGTGCCTTACTTTTGAATATATCATAAATATTTTCTCTATAATTACTTTTTCCCTTGAAATGTCATTTTTTAATAAATAGAATTTATTTTTTTGGAGCAGCTTTAGATTCATAACAAAATTGAGAAGAAAGTACACAAAAATTTTCCGTATGCTGCCTGTCCCCCCTCATCCAGTACTCCCCATTAACACCCCCGCAATATAGGTTATGATAGATGAACTTACATTGACACACCATCCCCCAGAGTCCGCACTTTACATTAAGGTTCTCTTTTGGTTTTGTGCATTTTTTGTGTTTGGAAAAATGTGTGATGACATGTATTCACCATAATAGTACCACATAAGTTAGGGTCACGGCCATAAAAATTCTCTGCATTTTGCTTGTTCATGCAATGTCATTTTTTAATGACACTGTGTAGTTTTCTACTTATGGATTATTCGCAATATTTTTAAAATCTCATGTTGGACCCTATTTAGAAGCTATTTCCAGTTTTTGCTCCTTTTCTCAATGTAGCTCTACTGTGGCTAAGGCTTTGTGTTGGTTGTCAATTATTGCCTTGGGATAAATCACTAAGATGATCAAAACTTGTAAACATAATTCCAAAACAAACCTAGATGATATTAATTTCTTTTTCTACTGGCAGAATGAGACTTCATGTTCCCTCAGCTCCTTACTAAAACTGGATTTTAAGTTTAAAAAAAAACTTTGTCAATTTAATGACAGAAAATGGCATTTTATGCTGTACTTTGCATTTGTTTGATTAATGAGATTGAGATTTTAATACATTTAACATCCATTTTTGTGATTTTCCTATTGGTATCACACAATTATTTCTCTGTTGGGATATTCCTATTTTTGTATGGATTTTAAAGGATTCTTTATACAATAAAGATGCTGTCTGATGAGTCTTACTTTAAAATAATTTCAACACTCTGCCATTTGTCTTTAACATTTTTTCCATTTTTTTATTTTAAGATACATTTAGATTTATGAAAGAGTTGGAAAAAATAATCCAAAGAACTCCCATATCCTCTATATTTAGTTGACTACTCTGTTAGCATCTTACACAACCACAAACAATGATGAAAACTAAGGAATTAGGTTGGTTACATTTCTGTTAATCAAAGTACAGGATTTGTTTATATATGTGTATATAAATATATATATTTTTAGAGACAGAGTCTCACTTTGTCACCCTTGGTAGAGTACTACGGCATTACAGCTCACAGCAACCTCCAGCTGTTGGGCTTAGGCGATTCTCTTGCCTCAGCCTCCCAAGTAGCTGGGACTACAGGCGCCTGCCACAACACCCAGATTTTTTTTGCAGTTTTTGGCTGGGGGCCACGTTTGAACCCCGAACCCTCGGTATATGGGACTGGCACCCTACCCACTAGGTGCTGCCCAGGATTTGTTTTCTACTATTTCTTTTTTAAATTTCAGAATCCAGGTCAGTATCTACACTGCATGTAGTCCTCATGTTGATTGGTCTGTTCCAATCTGTGACAGTTCCTCACTTATTCTCTGTCTTTATGGCCTTTGACAATTTTGAAGATTATGTTTTTAACTCTTAAAAGTTACTTTTAGAGAGACTTACATTTTATACATTTTTATATTAAATACATTAATATTCTTCTTTATCATTTCTGCTCCTATTTTTAGGTAAAGGACACTTAGAAAGTAATGTCTTGCCACTAGATTTCGCACATCTTTAGTAATATTGAGTTACTTCTATTGCTTCTTTTTAATATTTAATTTTTTCTTTCTGTATTTTATTTTAGTATAAATCATGAGATAGAAATATATCTTACCCTTCTTCTCCAGAAAGCTAAAGATTTTTTCCTATGCTATTTATTGAATAGTCTGTCTCATATAAAACTTTTAACCACCTTTGAAATTATTTTTCCTTTAATTTACCATTTCTATACTGCTTTTCTTTTTATACTTAATAATATATTTTAATATTGCTAACGTCCATCTGAAAAATGTACAGCCTATTTTTCTCATTTCCCTCTCTAGTTCTATTTTAGAACTATCTTGTCAGTTACCAATATTTCATATCGATGTTTTCATTTTGACTTTCTAATATTTATAGCTTTGTAGAGGGAATGATATGTATTCCATATCTTGAAGACAGTTTGTAGTTATGTGCAAAATGTTCTAATTGTTTAAGTGTAGAAATTTTTTCTTTCATTTTTCACTATTTTAGTAGCAACTTTTGAGAGCATAGAGTGTTAATATTTATACTTATCACATATGTAAGATTCAAATTAAGACATATTGCTAATATTAAACAACTTCAAATTGATGGTTAATGTAATAAAAAACCAGCAAATCATATGAACAATCTCCTATCAAAGCAAAGCAAAACAAAAATTTCTGCCATTGGAGATGGTGCTATTCAGATTTACTTTTTGTTTTTAATTATGATAGGTACCCAACAGTTATATATATTCACAGAGCATATGTGATATTTGATACATGTGAATTATCAGATACTTTTAATTGACTTTTTATTTAATCTAAAAAGGTGTGTTAGTTAGCCAAGAAGTGCTGTAAAACTTTATCATCTACTTTATGATACACACAAAATTTGTCAACACTATGTTGTGTTCTTAACATAGAATTTTAAACAGTCATGACAATTATCTTTCAAAAGAGTTTATAGCCATGAAACAGTTTGTGGCATAAATTGCTTGTCTTAGTGGTTGATAAGAAAGAAAAATTGTAATTTCAGTGAAATGATTGACAAATGCATTTAGCTTCAACTGAACTGAATAGAACTAGCTCAGAAGAAGCAGTTGTAGAAGGAACTTACATACAAAAAATGAAGACACTCAGAACAAAGATCTGTAAAAAAGCCTTTCCTGGGCTGTAGCATCAAGTATTTGTAGCAACAGTCAGATTGGTGATAAAACTTGTACCACACACATACACGGACACGCAGACACACAAATCAAAAGTTCAACATTGGTCAGAGTTAGTAATTTTAACCGTCGTACATAATGGAAAAATGTAACCATCCTAGATGAATAATAAGCTTAGGAAGAACCTTCTTGGACGACACACTCAACCCTTGGTCTCAGTGGGGAATCTTCACTCAACTTTCTCTGCCTCAGATCAAACCCGTGGTGTAGGTTGGGGAAGTAAAATTATAGCCCAAGGAAAAAATGAGAAATAAGAATAAGGCAATAGAGAAATAAATAGACACTTAAGCAATTCTCTTGCCTCAACCTCCCAAGTAGCTGGGACTACATGCGCCTGTCACAACACCCAGCTATCTTTTGATTGGAATTGTCATTGTTGTTTAGCAGGCCTGGGCTGGGCTCGAACCGGCCAGCCTTGGTGTATGTGGCTGGCGCCCTACTCACTGAGCTACAGACTCTGAGCCTAAGATGGCTTTATTATTCATCTACCTGGGACCCCAATCCTCAGACTCCCAGTATGAGGGTCTGAAGATGGTGAGCTTCTTACATGGCTGCTACATCCAAGAGGCAGAAAGCAGAAGCTAACAGATATTAAGAGCTTTTAAAGAAACTGGCATAGACAGCATCAATTCTGCCATATCCTATTGCTATTGGTGAAAGCAGTCACAGGTCTGCCCAGATTTATGGAGAAATTAAGTAGACTTTGGCCCTTCCTAGAACAGCAAGGTCATATTGCAGAAGAGCATCTGCAACAAGAGATATTGCTGTGGGTATCTTCAGAAAGTACAAGTCCTTTCAGGGTAGAATAAGGCTTATTTAAATGGAGATTAAAAAGTCTTTATGTATGTTGACCAAATCAATTGTTTGATCATATCATTATAAAACTTAAAAGTTAGGGCAGTGCCTGTGGCTCAAAGGAGTAGGGCGCTGGTCCCATATGCTGGAGGAGGTGGGTTCAAACCCAGCCCTGGCCAAAAACTGCAAAAAAAGAGAAAAAACTTAAAAATTACGTAAATCAAGCCTGATCACTTATACCTGGTTCTCTTTGGTCCTCTTCTCTCCCTTCCTTCCTTCTCGCATTTATTTCTCCCGTCCAATTGACATACAGTTTTTGATAAACTTTCTTGGGAAAGTCCTGAAGCCTAGAGTAATTGAAAATAAGGATTGCCGCATCATCATTCCCAAACTCAAGCAACAGACCTCCTCCTTCAAAGAATGAATGGAGAAAGGATCACATATTAAGTTTATTTTTTAAAAAGAATTTTAATCTTTGTCAGTCATCTGAGTTATTGCCCAACTCCCTTGTTAGTTTTGAAATTTCCATGGTTTGCTCGGAGGGTTGAAAGTACAAGTAGCTAAAAGGCCTAATTCTAAACTTACAACATTTGTAGTGTTCATTAATTCTGAATCTAGTACTTACAAGAAAAACAATTTAAACTTCAATATCAAAGATCCTAATTTCGAGTAAGGGATGGAAAGGAAAAAAATAATGTTAACAGTTCGTATTACTTCCTTCAGGTCATAATAACCCCATGAGGTTGTCACTAGGATTATTCTCCTGTTTATAAGGAAACAGAATACATGAGTCAGTAGCAAAATTCAAATCATGCTGGTAGATGACTGTTTGGGGACTTGAAAGCAGCACTTTTGACTCCATGCTGTTTTCATTACACTCAATTTTCTGCATTAAAGTGCAATATAAAACTATCATTACCATGACAGGAAGATCCCTTCTTTCCAGTAAGAACGTGAGATTCATCCTCATGAGAAATGCACATTTGTTCTCTACCGTGTCCGGAACGAGCTGCAATGAAAAGTGCTAATTCTGAGGACCCAAATGCTCCTCAGTCATCAAAGAAATATTTAATCCTAAACTGATCAAACTGGAAGACTTCATTGAAAGCTATGCTATTTTGAGTACTGTGATATGTGCCTTACGAATGTGCAGAAATGTCACTGTGTTGTCGGCGCCGCTCGCAGGAAACAGCCAGTAGGTGGATTCTAAGTACAAGCTTACCAGAGGCGAGGCTCCCGGGAGGTGCCAGAGAGCGAGCCTGGAGCAACCCCCGCAATGGCTATTTACTGAGAGGGTAACAGGCCTGGGGAGTGCCCAGAAAGACGCACAAAGGCTAAGTGCTTAAGGATCGCCGCGTGCTCTTTCCCCACGGGCTCGACTCCCACACAAATGTTCAAGGTCCAACACCTGCTCACTAATGAGCCACCGAGCTCATCTCCTTCCCAGAGTGCTGAGCTACCTGAGGCCTTGTCCCCCAGCTGCAAAACATCTCTGGGCTTCTACACACTGGAAGGGTCCCTGCTTTCAAACACGCATTTCGTGAGACAGGAACATGTGCCTGAAATAACAAAATAACACGTATGTAGCTTAGGCTGAGCAGGAACACGGGGTCATTAGAGCATCAAAATACGAACAAGAGTGAGATGCAGCATAAGAGGGGGACTGTGCCATCAGGGCTGGGACATTAAAGGTTCAACCGCATCTCTACAAGCCACTGATGGTGGTCATCTTCCGAGCTTCCACCACTGCCACCAGGCCACCTGCTTTTTACGGTGTGTAATTTGTTGTTATTTCTTTTCTCATTCTGAATGTATGTCCTGTCACTAGGTCTAGAAGAGAGATCTGAGGTGTCGTGGGTTTTACTTTTACATGCAACCCTAGGAAGGGACTAAAAACGGATGGACAAACATGATAAAATTGACTATTTCTCTATTAAAAATGAACGGACCGGCTGCTCTGGAATTATAGCAGGTATGAACAGTGTTATGCTCACATAAGCTCAAACACATACACACACTCCCACAGGCATAATGAGTCTCAAAAGTTTTATTTTTTTATACTTATTTTATCTTATAGTTTATGTTAAGCTAACAACACAAATCAGATGTGAAAACTCCGTAATTTTAAATGAAATACCAATGGGCAATACATCTTTTCTTAGGTTTTAATGCTTTGGGAGACGATAATTTAATAGTTCAGCACTTAGACTTGGAGATCATAGTTGCAGGTTCCTGACACTGCCAGGACAAACATTGGTGGTGTGTTTTGGGGCAAACTGTGCATTATTTTCCCTATCGGCATCACAGTGTGCTTGTGAGATTGCTTCACTTTTGTCATATTATCCATGACTCTTGGGATAATCCTACAGTTGTTTCTCAGAAGGAGAGAAGCTGAAGCAGCCCTAGGAGAAATACAGAGACAAGTTGTCTCCCTTTATCTTAGTATCTTAGGAAAATTTTTAGTAGTCAGAGTTGAGGAAGAAAAATATTTTTGTATTAAAATCAAACACAAGCCCAAGACTAACAGGTTGAAACATTAGGGAAACTTTTGAGAAAATAATGTTACATGACATAAAATAATATAAAATTTTGGAACCCTCTCACTAATTATAAAACAGCCATATGCGATTAGTTACAATGTCAAACTTAATTATTATGAAATTTTTTTCAGGGAAGTTTTTGGTTCTTTAGACATGTACTGTATCTTCTCATATAGATACGTTGGATTTGGATTTAATGTAAGCCTAAATTTGAATTTCAACTCTGCCACTGTCTTGAATATGAAGTTGGTGGGTGATTCATAAAGTATGGCTCTTGATTTCTAGAAGTTGGCAATGATTTCAATAATCCTAAATGAAAAGTTACCACCTTAGGCACTGTTTTGAGGGCTTTTGATGTTGTCTCATTTAATCATTAGAATAAAATTATGTGGTAGATTCTATTATTATTACTACAACAATAGATATTATAATAGGTAATAGAAGATAAGGCATATAGATATCTTACATCCATATCTATATCCTTTATCTTCTATATATGTTATATAGAAGATATATATCTTATGAGATGTATAAGGTAAGGCATATATATCAGATCTATATTTTAATTTATAATATAAGGTATTTGAGGCATAGAAAATTTCAGGAACTTATCCAAGATCTTAGAACTAGCAAGTGAAAGGCATTGTGCTTTGACTGCAGAAATTCTGATTCCAGAGATCATGCTTTATACATCACTTTAGACTTGAGAGGAAATAAAAAATACGATGCAAAAACAACACAAAACGAGAAATCATATTACAAAGTGTTACTTTATGGCCTTGTCTTTAAAACTCTTAACTGCTGGAGAGGCTGAAAAGACCACCGAAGTCTGCCTGACATTGGGAAAGGTTTCATGAAGAATCGAACTGATGCCTGTAGGATGAACCAACATTTAGATACTCAACGAAAACAACAGAATAACATGTGAGTGGAAAGGCAGGTAATGATTCCTTCCCTAGGAACTCAGAAATGAAAAGAAATAAAACTTTTCCTTGCAAATGTATTGACCCAAGCTAGAAAAAGCCAGGCGAAGAAGGCCCACACAAGGCATTCAAGTTTCCCTCTCTTAAAAGAAAGGCAATGTCCTAATTGAAGTCATAAGACTTGCTGGCTAGGCTCTCAGGAGTAATAGCAATAGGTTAGTGTATGTTCCTGTTAAAAAGGCAGATGACCATTTCACCTCCAATGAGCAATTATTTAAAAATTATGTGGTAAAGCGATGGAAGAATCTGAGTCAGCTTGTGCCAAATCAAACCATAAGTAATTTTCCAGCATCAAAGTTTACCTGTCCTTTTCCTGGCAGAAAACCTGTATCAAGATATCTGAGCCTGGTTGTATAAGAAGGAGTTCTACCAGTTCTGGGGAAATCATGACTCACAGTAATTCAGTCTTCCTGAGATCTTGGCAGAAATCAAGCGTTACTTCACACCAGCTGTGAAATCTGCACGCGTTACCTCTGTGAATGGGCCATGATGAATGGCCATTGGGAACATGGGGCTTCGATTTAGTTGAAAGAGTCCTAACTGACATAGCACACCTGTGAGTACTGCTCTCCATTCTGGGAATGGTAACAAATGTTTTTGATTCTTTGGTCCCAGAACATCTAGTTATATTTATTGACTAGATAAGTGAAACAATATGACTGTGACATCTCAAAGCATTGTTGAATTTGGGGGATTGATTTTTCAAATCTCAGAGCCAAAACCATCACTTCATTTTGAGCCCCAAATGAGCTGAGTATAATATTTAGCCTGACATTGATCTTTAAATGTAAAAGCTTACACGATCTGAGTTCATGTTAACTCTGCTATTGTGCCAAGTGCTGCTACCTTCTCGAGATGACTTGGGCTTGAAGGAAAAGTAATCTGTGTGGCAGAGGGGCACTAACGGTTTTTTGGGTTGCTTTTAAAGTGCATGATGGGGATCCCGAGACTGTAATTTTGTTCAAGCTGTTACTCATATCTGTCTGCCTGCTGGGATGGCATCTTCATAAATTCCATATGGAATCAAAGCAATGATTATATACAATTTTTGTGTCATACAATTTTTGGACTTCAGAAATCTCAAGTCTATTTTCTTCCAGTGCTGTTTCCCTTTACTTAGGGTGGGAGTTAAAATATTTAACAACTAGGATGGTTCGGCATTGACCAACAGAAGGGGCAAAAAGTAATTAGGATAGTCACAAGACAGTAACCCATACTTGAAAGCTTACTGTGTGAATTAATTCATCCATTGCTATATTTAAAACCATCACAACCATCAACAACAAAAATAACATCCATAGAACATATAGGATATAACCAAGTCCCCATAGCTAGTTGCTAACAAATGAGTACAAGAACCATGGTCTTTAAACTCACTAAAGCAGAGGTCCAGCGAAGAGAACCTTGATTTGAGCAGCTTTGCATCCGAGATCTATCATCTAGTATAATGCTAACATATAAGCCAGTCAGTGCAGGTGCTTGCGTATGTATTCATTTGATCACTAATTATTAATTACCAATATGTACTCAGCTTTTAAACTAAACCTTGAAGGACCAGTCAATAAACATGTTTCAGATACTTAATATATATTTGTTAAGTGACTTGATTGTTGACTGACACCTATATCATAAGGTGAAAGTAGACTAAATGAGAAAGTATTTTTGTACCTTGAAGACGAGGTAATCAACATATATTAAATGCATTTTTATTAATTTATTTCATTTATCCACATTACTGCATTCTTTTCCAGTCTTTGTTACTGATTGCAACATGTTAAACATACATCTCCAGCTAGTAGAAAACTTACAGCTTTCTCTTTTTGTTTTCAATAAGCTGGTTCTGGTTTATGGTTTCCAGAAACTGACATCCACTTCAGTTTCTACTCATAAATACTCCTATGAGAGATTTTATAACTCAGTCAGTAAATGTTTATTAAGCTCTTCCTTTTAGTGGTAGCATTTTCTAGACTTTGTAAAAAATAAAACACACAGGGTGTAGTCAATGTGCTTTTAATATCTCCAGTCCCGAGACCAAGAAAAACTTCACATGTGTGTCTTGTAGCATTTTCTAAACTGTGTTCCATGGAGTAGTAGAGGATTTTCAAGATGTTCATGAATAAATAGGCTGAGAAAACTATGGGTTAAACATTTTCTTTTTAATTATGGGACTTTAGTGACCTTTTAATATCTCATGACTGTTGTAAAAGTCTAAAGGCAATGGTGAAATTTTATCATTGGTGACCTTGGAACCCGTATTTTACCAGAATGCCTAGTCACATTTGTCAGGACACTAGTATTTCACAGAATCCATTTTTGGAAATGATATAAAGGCTAGAAAATCAGAAACACCTGAGCACCTTTTTCTCTGCCATCAAATCATTATGTGACATTAGGTAAGTTGCTTAACTTGTCTGTGTCTCTGTCTGCTCAGCTCTTAAAGGAGAGTAATAAACTATCACCATCTTTTCAATGGAAGGTAGAAGAGAAAGCAGGAAGCAAAATGTGAAAGTAATTGGGAAATGTTACATGGGTATATAACTGCATGCCTTTTCTAAGTGAACTGGAAGACAATAGCAGATCATTTACAGAATCATACTGGAAACTGGTTTATTGTGTGATTTCTGCTGAAGCATTTCCTGTGATGATCATGAAAAGTCTTAAAAACATGCTTCTCATAAAACATAAAAGAATTGCTATAAATTTTCAGGCAAAGATTATAAAGCTTGTAAATTTATCAATGCCTGTATTAAAGTGATTCTGGTTTCCCCACAATTACTCTGGCAACTTGGTAGAAAACCTTCAGAAGCAGATGGGCCATGATCTCCAAATAGCTTCACATAAAATTGCATTCACATGTAGAAACAGACAGCATGATGTAATTTTTGGATTGTCTTTATAAAACAATAATGCCTTTCACTTAACTCCCAATGCACATTCAATTATAAGGCTTTTTTCTATCAAAAGGCAGTATGTAACAGTGTCTAAGTTCTTTATAAAATCATCAATTTAAATCAAAATAACTATATATCCATTCTATGATACACGTAGAAACATGTTTTAGATGAATAGCTCCAAGTGATCAGACATTTCTTTCTCAGTATGTCACAGGAAAATCATTATTTAGATGGATTCCCCAAAACATTACTGGTGTCTTGACTTGGGTTTTTAATTGTCTCCATGGTTTTCCTAAACTTCTTTCATAGGCAACCAGGAAAACCACAATAAAGATGATGTTCTGATCTGACGCCTAGAAAGAGAGAGAAAGTATGAGACAAAAACAAGGCAGTGACTGGGTTGAATGTAATGAGAACAGGCATAAGAGGCAATGCCTGTATTTAGCCTCAGGATGAGTTAGAGCAGAACCTTAGCTTTCTCTCTTTCACGCTGTATGGCCTTGAGCAGAAAGACACATGGTGCTCAAACTGTTTTCTTCC
This sequence comes from Perodicticus potto, assembly GCA_963574655.1. Classification (NCBI taxonomy): domain Eukaryota; kingdom Metazoa; phylum Chordata; class Mammalia; order Primates; family Lorisidae; genus Perodicticus; species Perodicticus potto. The sequence continues at coordinate 20,783 of CAUYRH010006847.1, forward strand.
CTATAAGATGAGGATATTATTATCTATCTTAGTGGTTAAAGGGAGTATTACATGAGAAAATAATACTAGTGGCTGGTATATGCAGCAGAAATTCAAAATATGTTCATTTCAGAAGATGAGTTGGAATGAGAAGCACTTGCCTTTGCGAGAATAGCAATACTTTCATTATTTCTAACATTCACTTTACATGCATCATTTTAATGAGAAACCAGGTCCTTTAAATTCCTTGGGAGCAACAGAAAAACATAGGAGTGTAGTGTTTACTGTGGATACTCCAAATACTCCCATCCCTTGCACGTGTGCGACCTCCAAACTAGGTGAAGAATTGCTTTGATTCTACCTTTAGAGGCCACCCAGAAGATTCAGCTGGAACATCAGACTGTGGCTCATTTCTCTGGACTGGGAGCCAAGGGGAGCCTATTTCAATCAGCTGGCTCTGCTGTCTGTCCCAAGTACCTAGACTCCCTTTGTAGTGTAGCTCCAAGAAATGGACCCAAACTCTCAGCTGCATGATTTGAAGACTGTTTATCTTCACATACTTTCTCTTCCTTACTCTGCATATGGACTCCTGGCCTTTTCAAAACTATATAAGATTAATTTTCTCCAATTTTGTCTATACGCCTATTTGTTTAAATATTTTTCATTAAATAAAATGTTCACTTTAGAAATTAACGTGTTTTCATGATGCTAAATAATTCCTCAAATTATTTGTTATCTAACCTATTAAACATTCTATCCTCACATTCGGTGGAATGCTATCCCAATACGTTTCCTGAAGTTATTGTAGACAATGACACCTCACAGGTAACAATAGAAAGGCAATGTCATATATGTAATCAGATAGACAAGTCTGAGTGCTATAGATTCAATCTCAGATCCAGCAATTATTGCTTCTATGACACTGAATAAGACACTTTACCTCTCTGAATGTCACTTTCCTAATTAAGAACATGAAGATAATAGTATCTTTCATAGCATTGATGTCAAGTTTAAATAAACAAGTGAATGTTAGAATGCAAAGCTAAATGCCTTGGTCATACTATCTTTAGTTACTGGTAGCTAGTCTTACAATAATAATTCTGGTTATTATTGTATTTTTGTTAATAGTAAAATTAGTCATAGGGAGATAATCAAATATAAAAATGCCTGAGTTGCGGAAAGGAGAAGGTGCAAACTAAATTAGAAATCAACTAATGAACTTTAGTTTTAGGAAATAGATAAAAATAATATAAAGGTACAGGTAAGTATATAATGAGAAGTAGTCTGATCTTTCCAAAAGATGTTCTTCAGTTCACCTTTCTACTTCCCATACTACTTTAGAAAAGTGTATCTAAACTAGGTCTCTAACTCGGTTTCTGGACATCATTTGCTAAGTGAATCACAGCAAAGATAGTTTAGTTTTTAACTTTGTTGTATTTTTTGATTAAGAATGACTTCAGTGACTTACTTGGAACCTCTTTGACTTCTATTTGTGTACAAGATAAGATTTTTTTTTCAAATTATTTGTTATTTTTCCAGGATTTAAGAAAATTATGCTTTCTATTGGTAAATTTTAGGAAGTGAAATGAGGTGGTTATTATATTTTTTCTATGTTTATTAAATTTGCTAACATAATCATAAAGATAAAGTAGTTTCTTCTATTGTAGATTGCTTTCAAAATATGATGATTCTGAAGTTAAATTTTGTCTAATCTCTGGATTTAAGTTACCTGTTAGCAGTGTATTTGAAATGTCATTTTTATAAATTTTTGTTCTTTACTGCAACTAAAAATGACAAATTTAATAAAATTTGATAGATAGAGTTTTTTCTTCAAATTCCACATCTATTTGACCAAACCTAGAAGTTCATAAATATCCATATAATATTTTCCAGTTTTCCATGCCATGGTTAAGTTATATGGTAGATACACGATTCCCACAATCTCAGTTCTTGAATCTCTAATTACATAATGACTATGGTTCATGGAATAGAGACCAAAAGAATTTTTTTAGACTGCAGTTTAGAAATAAGACGATTTCACGGAAATTCAGTATTACAGTATTTCCAAGGGTACAGAAAGCTATCTGGGTATTATACACTGAAATAGGGCTTCATCTAAAATATGCAAACAACTTCAACTAAGTTTTTTTCACTTGGTTTGCTTTAGTTCTCTGGTTTACTGTACCTAGAGTTATCCTCAAATATCTTATGTGACAATCACATGCACAGCAGATCCATTTAGACCATGTTAAATCACAGGCTTTATTTTTCACTCTATATTTTGTGATAAATGTAATCCCTAACTTGGATTTATAATAAAAGTTTCCATTCTCTTACTCTCTACTTCACCAGATCCATATCCAATGTGAAGAGAACTTTGTTAAGAATAAATTCTGAAGGATATGACCTATGTTTTCTAATTTCACATATCAGTTGTAGAAAGTGGACAGTAATTAGCACAGTCATAAATATAATATATCCTTGTTATCAATCTGGCCCAAATTACAATTGATGTCACTTTTTAAGGATTTAAAAATTACCTACCTCATTATCAATTGTTACAACCTCTTTTAAAAATAATTTGATCCATGGTATTAAGAGTTACACAATTTTGCATCTTTTGAGCCCTTTTTTTTTCTGTCTCCTGGAAATTTATACTCTACATAAAAGTAAATGATACTGTGAAATATATTTATATATTTGAGAAAATAATGCTGCTCAAATACATTTACTGTAGTGTTATTTACATTAGCAAAACCTGGAAAACAATAAAATTGCCAGCAGTAACAGTCTGATGAACATTAACGAGCCATTATAAAAGGTAGTCAAAAAATAAATAAAATGGTAGTCATATATGAATTATTATATTATTTGAAATAATGCCTAGCTCTATGAGAAAGTGTTTAATGTTGATGTAAAATCCAAAACATACTTATTAATGTTCACAGCAATGAAATTATTCATACACAGAAAAGAAAATGAAAATTAAAGACAGTTAAATGGTTAGAGGAAAGAAAAGAAGAAAAGGATCTTCTTTTCTTTGTTTCTTCCTTTCTTCTCTAGTTATTCCCTGTAGCATTGTTGTTATTATTATTACTCTTCTTATTATTTTTAGAGACATAGTGTCACTTTATCACCCTCGGTACAGTGCTGTGGCATCACTGCTCACAGCAACCTCCAATTCCTGGGCTTAGGCGATTCTCTTCCCTTAGTCTCCTGAATAGCTGGGACTACAGGTGCCTGCCACAACGTCCGGCTGTTTTTTTGCGGTTTGGCAGGGGCTAGGTTTGAACTTGCCACCCTTGTTATATGGGGCTGGTGCCCTACTCATTGGGCTACAGGCACCGCCCTTCCCTTAGCATTATTAAATGTCATTTGTAGAATACATAAAAATTAGGAGAAAAAAACGAATGTATTTTATTATTCCTTTTTCAAGATATCTTTCTTATGTAAAAAAATTTTTATTATGTCTACACTTGAGGTGGATAATTGACTTGCTTTGTAATGTCAGACTGTACAGTCTTTTACCTGAAATATTAAATATTGGACTAAACTTGTAAATATTTTTGTTTTAATTACTCATATAGTTGTCTTCATTTTCATGCCAGTATCTTTGAATTTAAAAAAAGGAAGCAATCAAACAATGAAGCAGCCATATAAATATTTGGAACAAGCAACTACATAATACCAAATTAAACTGGATAATATGGTCAATTCAACTAACAAAACTTGTTTCCAGAGAATAATTATATTTAGATTGAAACATATTTTCCAGGTCAGTCAAGATGTTTTCAGTCTAAAGACTATTGAAAAATATTTTGAAGGCTAGATTCCAAACATCTGTAACGTGTCATATGTTAAAATCTCCTAATTCTCTATGACTGTTTTGTAATCTTTAAGAAATCCTCAATTTAGCACCACAAAGTGTACAAAAAGTATGTTTGACAGTAGGAGCCAACGTCCTGAGTTCTAAACCCTGTCTGGCATACTCTTCTCACTGACCTTTGGCAACTTAATACATCTCTCTGCAACTTGTGTTATTCAACTGAAATCAAAGAGATAGTCTATAATTTCTCTGTAGGCTTTAGCATCCCAATATTAACTAGCAGGACTTCAAAAATTAAAGCTGTAGATTTGCTTTTTTTCCATGGGTGAAATAGATGATTACCTACTTAGTTCATAGAAAGAACTCTGGGTGGAAAAATATCTCTCTTTATAATCTTAGAGACTGAAAGTTCCTTACGGACTTCAGCTGAATCAAAACATATTTTCTCAGAGTACTCATTAGCTAAATTTTAGCAGATCTGAGGTTTCTGATGAAGCTATCCCCCCTGTTTTTCCCTTAGTAAGAGTTGGGTACCCTGAACCAGGGTATAAATCTTTGGCAGGCTGATTGCTGCCCTGGTATGTTTGGGGAAATGAAAGTTAATGGGAAAGTTAATTGAAAAGAAATAAAAACAAAATGATCTAATACTTTGAAAATATTTCATTCTACTGGCTCTTTTCCGGTCCAGGAGAAGCATCACCAAGGAAGTCTTAGAGGTTTTGAGGGATAGACTCTGAGCAGATCATATTGAGAAAAGTGGATTAGATATTTTGTAAACAGTAAGGCCACTTAAGAGACTTTCAAAGCAAGAAACAATTAGGCAAATTGTCTCCAAAATAAAGTCACATAATTCTGTTCCTGGACAAAGTAATCTTCCTTTTTAAAAATTTCAAACCAAACTAATATATCTCTGAATATATGGTTGTTTTTTTAAAAAAATTTCAAACCAAAAAATATTTCAATCCAAACTAATATATCTCTGAATCTCCTGAATATATTTTACTTCCCAATTGCATGAAATGGTGTTGTAGAAACATTCCTACAATTTGCCTTCTTCCAATGTTGCTTCCTTATAAAATAAATAGTCTGTTTTACGTTAAGTGAATGTAATAGTAAATGCTTGTTTGGCTCTGAAGAACAGTCTGGTTAGCATGAGAAAGGTAGAAATTACCCTCAACTGAAATGGGGTCTTACCCTTCTTTTTCCAATCTTCCATGTATAGGGTTCCTAAAAACTGTGGTAGAAATAATAAATTATTAGAAATCCTTCTTGCTTTCCCAAATATATCCATATTAAAGTATTAACTGGGTAAGCTGGAATCAAAGAACTCATTAAGCTTTTTAGATTTAGTTTTTTCCATGTACGCTTTCTTTTCCTATGTAGTGACCTCCAATCTTTTCTTTTTATGTTTTATTGTTTGGGATTCATTGAGGGTACAAAGAGTTGGGTTCTGTGCCTTCAGGTACAGGTGTTCCCCTTTCTTCTAACTTTAGATCTATTCCCATCAACTGGCTATTGTCAAGCAAAGGGGGGACTATACCAATGACCTATCCAAGTCCTTTCTTAATAAATAATTAACAACGTAGTTCAAACCCCAAAAGAATGCCCAGCTATTTAGAGTCATGAGAACTCTATTGCCTGGGATCCTAAAATCAGCCTGTAGCTTTGACTTACTACCTATGATCTACACACCTGTCCTCAGCTATAACCACCATTGTCGCCCCCTGTTGCTGCATCCTTGCAAATGCACTTGGCTTTTTCTAAAGACCTCTGGTAAACGACACTAACAAGGAATCTCAGTAGCCCCTAATGTAATGTCGGGTGGGTCAGCATATTTACCTGACCATGTTATCATATTTTAAAATGTTTCCCAATTTTTTTTTTGAGACAGAGTCTTACTAGGTCACCCTCGGTAGAGTGCTATAGTATCACAGCTCACAGTAATCTCAAACTCTTGAGCTTAAGCGATTCTCTTGCTTCAGCCTCCCAAGTACAGGTGTACCCATAACAATGCCGGGCTATTTTTTTTGTTATAGTTGTCATTGTTGTTTGGCAGGCCTGGGCTGGATTCGAAACCACCAGCCTCAGTGTATGTGGTTGGTGCCCGAACCGCTGAGCTATGGGTGCCGAGCCTATAAATGTATTTCTACATAGTGGGTTCTGACTCTTAAATAAAATTTAAAAACTGACACTCAATTCAGTTATTGGAAAGGTTTTAAGCATGTTTAGGACATTTTAGTATGTAAATCTAGTTTTCCAAACATAAACTTTATGAAATCTAAATATGGATCAAATATTTCTGCTAAAAAATTAGCATCTAAATTGAAATATATCAAAAGTATGAAATATTCACTGGATTTTGAACACTTAGTATTAAAAAGAACATAAATAGTCTCATTCATTTAAAAAATACTGACTAAATATTAAAATCACAGTTGAAGCTTATTGGGTTAAATTATAGATAGATAGATAAATAGATAGATTAATTTTTTTTTTTTTTTTGAAGACAGAGTCTCACTCTGTTGCTCTGGTAGAGCACCCTGGCATCATAGCTCACAGCAACTACAAACTCTTGGGCTTGAGCAATCCTCTTCCCTTAGCTGCCCAAGTAGGTGAAATTACAGGCATGTGCCACTGAGCCTGGCTAGTTTTTCTATTTTTAGTAGAAACACAATCTCACTCTTGCTCAGGCTGGTCTTGAACTTGTGAGCTCAAATAATCCACCTGCCTTGGCCTCCCAGAGTATGCTATATTCTGCTTTTCTCAGAAATATATATTTTCATATAAGAGATGTTATTGAAATGTTTGTCTCTGATAAAGTCAGTAGTTCTGTTTTAAAATTTTATTTTTCTTCCTTCAGTCTGTCATCAAAAATTGATTTAGACATTAGAGTAAAACATTCCCAAGAGGGAGAACTGGCTGGATTGGGCTTAAGAGAAATATAAGGTTAGTAGCCATTGTTGTCACAATGATCCCAGTTCCTCCAAGAAGGTTATTACCTTTTATTGAGGGGAAAAAATACTAATAAAGTAAAATCTCATCACCCAACAGAGGTTAAATTTGGTTAATTTTAGTAAATTAACTTTCCTCATGGTTGATTTGTATTCAGCAAGAAACGTTCTTCCTAAATTACATTATGTATGAAATCTCTAAAATTTACCAAATTGGCATATTATCTTCTAAGCTTCCATCGGCATATACAACAGCTCAACTAATAATTTATATAGGAGAAAATAAACAAAGATAGACTATTTTGGTTAGGAGTCACATCAGCTATTTATAGGATTACATATTATAAAAAGCTATTTATACAAAGTTTAGAAAAGGAAAATTTCAAAATAGGATTATGTAATAATTCTATATTTCTAAATATATATACATATGAAGTATTTCAGTAATGAAATTATGGATACTTTTTATTTTATTTCATTTTTGTATTTTAAAATTACTTTGTTACAAATGTATTAGTTTTATCATAAAAGTAAATAATAAAATTATCTTTTTAAAACTAAGCTATTTCAATGGTTGTGAAATTTTGCAGTTATTTTATATTTCAACATATACATAGTATAGCAGTGTACAAATTAATTAAACAGGTTAAGAACAGAAAAGTAAGAATTTTTACTTACAAATCAAATGCTGTTTATTACTCCTATAACTTTCTAAAATGTACTATTGCATGCACTTCTTTTTAAATGAGCTTTGTGTTTCAGTTATAATATGTAACATTCCAGGTTTTTTGAGTTGTAATTTGTTTATCTAAATACTTTTAAAATCTTCTTAGAAAATTTTAATTGAACTAAGGCAAATGAGGAATCCTGGGACAAGTGTAGAGTACTGTACAGTGGTGAGGTTTGGGCTTTCATGCCTATCACCTGATTAATGTATGTTGTACCCTGTAGGTAATTTTATAAAAATATTCTATCTGGAAATCATTTCAAACTTGTAGAAACACTGCAAAAATAAGAGTAGTATGTCGAACACCCAAATACCCTTTATTCAGATTCAACTGTTGGTAACATTTAAACCCATTTGGATTATAACATCCTCTCTCTCTTTCTCTCCTTTCCCTCTGAACTGCTAGATTGTATATGTCATGTCCCTCTACTTCTAAACATTTCGATGTAAATGTTCTTTTGCATAACCATAGAACAGCTGTCAACTTCAGTTAAGTGTGAGTTTGATACAGTACTTTTGATCTACAGGCTGAATTCCAATTTTGTTCATAGCTCAAAAATAATCTTTAGGCACTCTGACCTGTTGTAGTTCAGAGTCAGGACACTGCCCCTGATTCATTAAGGAATGTTAATAAGGATAATCAGATAAAACTTTCTGTGATGCCTATGATGAAAATGTTGAAGATGTTGCTTGCCGTTTTCCAAGGCATCATCTTAAGCAAGACCCACATGTAGCAGAAACTTGGGCACGTCTTGCCACCAGAATATCCACGGACATTGAGCATGATTTGAATATCCATGGACAATGAGCATGATTTGATGTTTTCTTTGGCTATCACAAAATCTAAAGTCAGAATTTGGTGACAAGTCTTGTAGGAATGTGTGGTGTTCTGGCTTATTATTAGTTTTCTCTTACTTTCTCTTTGCTCCAATTTCTTTATTATTTACTCTACTTTTAATTGTAGTTTTCAAGCTTCCTTAATGCCCTCTAGGCTGGAAAACTGGATATAAATAAACAAGTAAATGAACTGATTACATACATACATATCTACACAATTGGGTAAAGGAAATGCCATGTCTGTAGTATGTAATTAGACAGAAGACAAATGAAACATCTCCATGTCCTAACCGCATCTCTGTGGGGTGGCTTCTTCTGACATGCCTCTTTCTCCATCTGCTGTTTAGAGTTCTAGCAGAGTAACCGGATGCTATAATCACATCTCTGATTCTCTTGTCAATCTAAAGTCTGCCAGCATCCTGATGAGGGTTCTTATGGCAGCAGACCACTGCCAACTTGTAAGAAGGCAAATGGCAGCGACACTTAGATGTGTAGACACACCAGACCTTCTGGGCAGTTTGATAGTAAAGAAGGCTTTGTATCATTTGTGTTACTAAATTGAATTCCCCTTCACATCCCAAGAAATCACGTTCTGACACCTGGCCTCATTTCTGCACTACATTATTCCATGAAGACCAAAGTATGCACAGGGGAGCCAGTGGCAGGAGAAGGAGACTTCTAGGTTTCCTTAGCAAAGGCTTTGTTCTCCTCCTTCATTGGAAAAGCTTTTTGGTCAAAACCCGAATTGGAGCTGATTCAATCCAGAACACTTTGGTAGTGAAAAGTCAGAGACTGCTAGATCAAATAGACAATGTGATATTTAGAAAACATTTCCTTGAGATTTCTTTTCAACAACCAATCTCCGTACAGAACGGGAGTTGTTTCATGTATGGGAAGCCCCGTGCTCACCTACATGGTGTTCTCTCTATGGGAAGAGCAGGGAATTTGAATGGTTTGATCAATTCCTTGCTTGTGCATGAATTTAACAGTTTAGAAAATACGTACAGCTGCATTCATGACCTTACCTGATTTTCACAGCCTTCCAGTGAGATAGCCCCAAGACGAATTATGACACCTATTTTATAGACGAGGAGATTCTGTCTTAGTAAGTTTAAAGCTGTCCAAGATCAGGAAAGGTCTGCCTGTATCCTATTTGTTCTCGTGCAACCCCCAAACCAAACTCATAAACTTCCATTATCACTGATGGCGTTATTATCCTATAGTCTTCCAGGAACAAAAAAGAAAAGAAAACTTTTAAATTAATCTTTACCTTTTCCTTCTCTGGCAATCTCCGTACTTTGTGAAGAAGCTGAGCCCTGTTCTCACTGTCTCCTCAATGTCCTTGCCTCTGTGCCTGCCTTCTGCCACTTCATTACCCTACGACTACTATTGCCTTGTTACCATAGACCTGAATAATAATAAACCTTTTCTAACTGGTCACCCTGTTACCAGCCTGGAATCTTTCTGTCTCCAATACAAATCTGCCGCCCCAGTGTTCTCGCTAACATATACAAATAATTGTGACCTTTCCTGCTTTAGAATTCATAACAGATTTCTACTCCAAAGAAAAAGCAGATTTCTTAAGCTGCCAAGCAGAGTCCTCAACTATTTTCATGCAACTCTATTTATAGTTTTATTTTTCACTATACCATATATTTCTAACCTGTAGTTTATATTTTCAGTTGTTTTTCTTTTTTTGGCCAGAGCCGGGTTTGAACCCACCACGTCCGGTATATGGGGCCGGCGCCCTACTCCTTGAGCTACAGGCACCGCCCTGTAGCTTATATTTTCAATGACCATGTTTTTCTTGTTCTTCTTCTAAAGCATTATATGTGCTTTAGCTGTTGGTATCTTTATTCAAGTTACTCGTGCCATCCCCAATCCCTATGCTTAAGGACTTAGTTCAAACATGTCTCCTTAAGAAAAAAAAAAAAGCCCATAAACTCTTATATTTCTCCATCTGGAATTCATCTGCTTTTTTTTTCACATACTCCCATGACTCTTGGTTCAACTTCTATTTTAACACTCCCTGGAATCCAAACTTTTAATAATTACTTCTATGTGTCTGTCTTCTACACCAGACTATAAATTCTGCACAGACAAGTCCCAAGTCTATTTTTTTATCCTTGTCATCCCCTACATCCACTTCAGTGCTCTACATTAGTTGGTGCACAATAAATCTTTCCCAAGTTAATTTACTATGTGCCTCAGGACTTTGAGTTAAGGCACTACATTCATTCGTATTAAAATGAGTCTGTCACTTGATAGAATCAATGTATTATTGACCAAGTGCACCCAATTTTCTCTGTGGTTCGGTTCTCAGAACTGCATAAGGCAGATGTAGAGAGACTGGAAGAGGAAATAGGCAAATTAGAGGTGGGACGGTTTGGTGTCAGTGACATCTTGGGAAAGTTCAGGACAAGAGAAGACGTCCTAAACAGAGACTCACAAGCTGCCAGGAGAAACGTTATGGGCAGAAGGATAGAAGGAGGCTCGTGCATGTTTTTGCGTTCAATCCTGCGTCAGACATTCCAGAATAGGTTTATTTTTAACCCTCACAGAAGACCAGGTGTTCTATGAGACCTGGTGCTTACTTATGAATTAATAGAGAGATTCAGACTCAAAGACGTTTAGCAAATATGAACCCAGGTGTACCAGCTTCTAAAGCCCGTTGTGCTCTCTGCCATGCTGACTTGGATAGACTGGATCCCAGGGAGGGGGGAGACCAGAGGTGCTCTTAGAAACAGACTGGGGAGAGTGGAAAAAACTCCCAGGTGTCAGGGGGAAATTTCTGCTTCATTTGTAATTTTTGCCTTCGGTTTATTTTTTTTGAAAAAGAAAGGAAAGCGTACTCTGACAAAAAGAAATAGATCTCAAGTCAGATTTCAGACAGATAGCCCATCAAGCCTCTCTTTTCCCCCCCCCACACGAAGCCTTGCCATTTCTATTTGTACCTCTGCAGCTTGTTGTGGCTACGGGCAACATGGGGGAGGTGGCCGCGGTGAGAAAGGAGGCTCTTTTATACAGCCCTTTTCTTTTATGGAATGAACTATGGTGTGAAAGTTAGTCTTCTATCTCTTAGATCATAAATCTGAGTGGGGCATGCTGTCTTGGCAAAAACCAGTAGCAACGTGCTAAGTGTTTATTGCCAAGGAGCAAGCGCATCATGACAGCAGATAATTATGAACAGTACTGGGGAGTAGGGCTAGGAGGAGACGTCTCTGAGAAAATGAGTGTTGGGGGCTCTGGCTGAAACCAGTCAGCCTCTTAAACGCTCATCTCTTTTCTGCCTTTAAGCTCAATCCACTGTCTTCTTGAAAGAGTAAGGATTTTTCTGGAGAGAAGCAACCTCTTGAGAATCTTTGAAAACCAGGGATGAACTGGTCATCAGGGGTGAGGAGGGTATCATTTATTTTTTTTATTTTAATGCTGAGCCCCAAGCATCTTTATACCTCCCCAAACCCATAAAAAGTGTTGGCATTCCAGAGCTGGTTCCTAAGAACCCTTATAATTTAGGATCTTACATCCAATTTTCCCTCATGATTTCCAGTTGACACATTTTATTAGGTGCAATAGCTGGATCCTGTTGTCTCTTTCTCTTAGTCTGGAGTCAGCATATGAATGAGGGCGATTCAGCCTCCACAGCATGGCTGGGAGAAAAAAAAAATCTAATAAATCAGGCTGTGAGGGAAAAATCTGCTGTGGTTCTCTCTTTCATGGAGAAGAGAGAAGAAAGGAGGCAGTCAGTTGCTACCTGGCAGGAGTCTGGAAGCAGGGTGTCGTCTGGACGTAGTGTTTCCTGCTAGAGCTAAACAGGCCTTCTGTTACATAAGACCTTGTTGGCATCGCTCTCGAGGCAAAGCTGCCGTCTGAAGGCCACACCCCAGCCCTGCTCTCCGGAGCCTGTGCCTTTGCTGCTCCAATACCTAACTACTCTTGTTTACAAGGCTTCTTTTTATCTGAACCTGTGCCCTTCCTGTGAGCATACTCCTTCAAGAGTAAATGAGGCGCAGCTACTACCAGAACATTCATTGATTTAGGCTCTTCGGGGATTTCAATATTCTAGCAAATGGATTGCCCACATTAAGTCATGACTAAACACTTGGATGGTAGCAAAATACCATTCAGAGAAGACTGAGGTCTTCCTTTACAAGTATTACCTATTTTGTTCCTAGAGAGAACATTCTGAATTCAATTCTTTTCTTCATGACTTTAAGAAGTCATAATTAAGAGGTACTGACTACTATGTTGTGTAATATAATGATTTCCTAAGGCAAGAGAATAACAGAATTAAAGAATCAAATTGGATGCTGGCTGTGAATAATCTGTTTGGTCTAATTAGTGAGCCCTGGGAGTTGAATAGCTCTATCCCTTGGGCTTAGTGTACTCAATGTAAATACCCTCTTCCTACTGGCATTTATCAAACATTTATGTATCTTAGCTAATTTAATCCACAAATGCATTATGACATAGGTACAAATATTTACATTTTACACAAGAAAAAAAAAAGCGTAGAAGTTCTTAAACTTACACAGCAAGTAAGAGATAAAGCCAACATTTGGGCATCTCCTCCTGACATAGCGTCACCTATAATACATTGCCTTATTTATTTCTCGTGCTCTTAATTGTATGCTGTAGAGAAACTGCCTAGTAAAGCATCTTAAAGTTGACTACTACATAGTTCTCTCTCCTTTATTATTTCAATAAATAAGCATTCTGTAGACACCTGCAATGTGACAGGCACCGAAAAATCAAATGGCCCAGGTAGTGAACAGATCCTGAATGCTGGTTTCATTAGCACCATTTTCTATATTCAACCGAATCATATAATTTACCACTTTGGCCAAATATGAGAGCTGTAATCTCTCTTATAAAGGCAACTTATTAACCTTTGTCTGAATAGAGACCCTTTAGGTTTTATTTCCAGTTTCATATTTGGTGGATGAGATAATTTAAAGTCTAAGCGATGTTCCCCTTTGCACCTTCCCAACTACCTAAATCCCCTCTTCAACCTAAAATATACAGATCAGGAGAACCTATTGAGCAATCTATACCCACTGGTTACCGGTCCAGGGGAGGGCAAGTCTCTCTTGATCTTTATTCTTTCCATGTTTATTTATCGAGTACCTACTGTGTGCCAGACACACTTCTGGGAACTGATCTTAATGTTTCAGTTCTAACTGTGCTACCCAATTGCTGATTTGAAACAGAATTTGTGCCTTTGTACTTCGTGTGCCTACTTCAAGTCTTTCCCCCAGTAATAGCCAAAAGCAACATGCAGTCTTTGAAGCAGGTTTACAGCTTGTTTTTCTGTTACTAACATAGCATGCTGTTCCCATCATCGGTCTGATCTGGCTACCGACATGGTGACGTGCTGGAATGTCTTCTCAGAGGTCCAACAGTAAAAAGGAAGCAACAAAAACAAAAAGCACAGAGTTCAGAACCAGTAGGTTCCCTCCAGAAAAGTCTGCATGAAGGGCTTGACTTCCTTGAGTAATCTAAAAGGCAAGTGTTTGGTACTATAGGACAGGTATGGGTGTTTTTTGAAAAAACAAAATCACTTGGGAAACCTGGGAAGAATATGAGGCTGATTCCATCACTCCTTCTTTAGCTCTTCAATGGTTTCTCACTGTTTTAGGGGGGAGGAGGGTAGATAACATCTCCTTTGATGACGTATGAGGACTTTATAATTCCACAACTTCTCATCCGTTCAGAATCAGCTCAAGAATCACCATTTCAAAGAAAGGTTTCTGGATAACCCTATTCCAATAAAACTAGTGAGTTTTTCTTTGTTTTTTCTGTTCAGTAACATTTATGATACTGAATTTCAGTATTGATTCAACATGTAGGCTCCATAGTCAGATTGCACAGGATTAAAACCTGACTTCCACGCTTAATTGTCTGACTTTCAGCAAATTTTATAACATCTTTGAGCCTCGGTTTATTTATCAATAGAATGGGAATAACAATGGCCATGTCTTCCTCAGGTTTTTTCTTTAGAATGAAGATCAAATAAAATAATATGGGTAAAGTGGCTATCACAGCATATGAAGCAGAGGTTAAAAATATTATTCCTTATTATAATTGCATGCCTACTAGACAATGAATTCTTCAAGAGCAAATTCTTTGTCACTTACATTTACACTTAGTACCTGATGTTATTCTTATTTAATTAATGGTTGATAGCTTTGAAGAGTAGAATTCTACTCTTGGAATTCATTGTGGGCTCTATTAGTTAGGATAATACTAAACAATAACAAGACAGGAAAAATAATATGAGTTAACTTCTTGGTTCTGTAAATATGTTTCTAGTCATCATGGAGCTATCCTTAAAAGTGTGATACAGGAATCCAGGATCTTTCCATCCCTTCGTTCCGTTGTCTTTAACACATGGTTTCTAAGGTCACCATGTTTGTCTGTATCTAAATGGGAAAAAAGGAATGAGGGAAGGGAAGGTGTTCTTACTTTCTGGTCATCGTGGCCCAGAAAGAAAACACCACATATCTGTTAAAATTCCTCTGCAAAAACCATGCCCCTCATCCCATAACTCTATATCATCGGATAGGTAGTCAGTCATTCATTTCTAATAAGCCTTGAAGGATGTTTAGGAATTTGACTCATAGTCTATGACAGAGAAGGGTTTTCCAAGACAAAGAAAATAAGGTGAACAATGGACAAAGGGAAGTTGAGGATTATATAACCAACATATTTCACATTTCAGCAGAAATACAGGGCACATTGTGGGGATGACAGGAAAAAAGACTGAGAGTCTTCAGTCTGCACACTTTATTATGATCATTTATTCAGCTCCACACTAACCCTGGGCTCCATATGTCCAGAGCCTGGCTTCACATACTGCCCCAATCTCCAATATAGAATTGACAAATGTGAAGATAACTGAGCCCATTAGGTAATGCTGTTGGTGATCATTTTAAGGATGATTACCAGATTTAATAAATTAAAATACAGGACCCCAAGTTAAGTGTCTCTATTTCAGATTTAGAAACCTTTTTAAAAGCATAAGTTCTGTGAAATATTGGGGTGATCTGATAATTAAGTTCATGACTCATCCTGGACAAAGTCTACATGCCTCACTGCTGAGCATCACTATCACAACCTTTGAAGTACTCTCCTCAGGAGACTATGTACCAATGCAGTGCCTAGTCTACCATTCAAAGCAGTTTAGGAACTCTTTTTCTGAAATAGCCATCCAGAGCTATTGTTGTATTACTCTTGATGTCCTGAATGTCATAAAAATGTCTTCCTTTCACTATTTCCTTTATCTTCAGCCAAAGAAAAAAGTTATTGGAGGCCAAATCAGATGAGTGGGGAGAGTGATCCAATACAGTTATTTGTTTACTGGCTAAAAACTCCTTCAGTCAGTGCTGTGTGAGTTGGTGCATTGTTGTGACGCAAGAGCTATCCATGAACTGTTGGTGAAAAGTTCAGGTGGTTTTCGTCTACCTTTTTCACACAGCTTTTTCAGCACTTCCAAAGAGTAAACTTGGTTAACTGTTTGTCCAGTTGGTGCACATTCATAATGAATAATCCATCTGATATCAAAGAAAGGTTAGCAACATTGTTTTGACTCTTGATTTGGACTGATGGAAATTTTGGGTCACAGAGAATTTGCTGACTTCCATTGTCCATGTTGATGCTTTGTTTCATGGTCATATTGGTACACCCATGTTTCATCAGTGATAGCACAGCCTAAAATGCCATCTTGCCTCTCCAGAAGGTCTTGCCAAACTTCAACTCTCCTTTGCTTTTGTTCATTGGTGAGCTCCTTTGGGACCATTTATTTTTATTTATTTATTTTGTGGTTTTTGGCTGGGGCTGGGTTTGAACCTGCCACCTCCGGCACATGGGGCCGGCACCCCAGTCCTTTGAGCCACAGGTGCCGCCCCTGTGGGACCATTTTTGCACACACCTGTCTCATGCCAACATTTTCAGATTAGATTTTCCTGTTGATGTTTACTTGGTCTACTGTGCTTCTCCCAATCAGCTGATGATTTTCATGTATAATACAATGACGTTTTTCAATGTTTTTGTCACTTCTGCTTGTTACAGTCACCCTGATTTCTCTTCATCAGTGACACCTTCTCTCCCCTCAGAAAAATATTAGTTCATTTTACACTGTCATGTTCTTCAAGGCATTATCCCCATAAACTTAGACTTAAGTGTCCCTGAGTTCACTTTCACTCTTGCAAAGTTCACAAGAAATTTAATGTTTGTTTGTTGCTCTAATTCAAGCTCTGACATTCTTGCAATGGCACATGAAAACATGCAACAACAACAACAACAACAACAACAACAAAACATGCAACAGCAATAATGAATACCCCTCGATAAGTGAGGCATAGCCACCACCACAAGCACATTTTGACATGAACACAACTGTGAGACACTGATATACCAAGGTTATGAAACCTTACTGAGCGGTTTTTGCAGTGCTGCCAATATAAACCCACAGTGGCAGTTCACAAATTTGGGAGACCCTGAATGTATACTAAATAATTATGTGTTGTTTATCTAAAATTACAATCAACTGGGTGTCCTATAGGTTACCTGACAACTCTAATTTTAAGGGAAAGAGGAGGTGTCTAAATAATTTTCTTCTTAGAGGTAATTGTAGCTTTCTGCACTTTATTTTATTTATTTATTTATTTATTTATAGATAGAGTCTCAGCTCCATCTTCCTGGGTAGAGTGTCATGGCATCATAGCTCACAGCAACATCAAACTCGTGGACCTAAATGATGAACAGAGGCACCCATCCAAATTCCCAGGTAGTTTCTTTTTTGTTTTGGGGGGATTTTTTCAGAGACGAGGTCTCATTCTTGCTTAAGCTGGTCTCCACCTGGTGAGCTCAAGTAATTGCCCCAGGCTTCCAGAGTGCTAGTATTACAGGTGTGAGCCACCTCACCCAGCCTAGTTTTCTGTACTTTAGATAAATGTTGTAGGATTTTTCCTTTCCCACTTACAATTTTCTTTTTCTAGTTCTGCACCAAAAATCATCATCTAGTAACAATTATTCTTTTAAGCTGTCTAACATGGGAAAAAGGGGAAATGCATTATGAAGAATCAGAATCATAGTTGGTCCTAATGATAATCGGCCCATTATATGATGAGACTGAAAGGAGGGACTGCAAATTCCGATGGTTATTTTCTATGGCACCTGCCCTTTTAAGAGTCACTAATGATAACTAGTTATAAAGGTTCTTCAACCTCTCTATTCCATCAACTAGATCAACTTCTTATTGATGCCAAATTTAATTTTCTGAGGAAGATTCCTTTTCACTCCTATACTAGGCTATGCCTCTAATACAAGCCAGTTACCCTGTAACTATAGTGGTAGTAAAGCAGTGATGGCATAGGAAGAGTAATAGTAGTTGTACTACTAAGAGTATTAATAGCACTTCTATTGATCACTTATTATAGGAAAGTCAATTTTATAATGTTTTCATTCAGATTATCTCATGTAATCCCAGTAAAATAAACTTGGTCTCACTGAGAGCTTAACCAACTTTTTCATGTCGGAACAGATAGTAAATGGAAAAGGCAGGGTTGCTAAATTAAGGACTGGTGTTAGTGATCATAGTAGTTGGCTGTATTAGTGAAAACTATCTTCCCACTGGGACAATGACTCAAAGCATCAATTCTTCCATACTGAAACATAGTCCTGGAGTGAGTCAGTTGACTTAGGTTCAAATAATGCCTTTGATATTTTTAACTATTACTTTGGGTAGTCTGTTTGACTTCTTACTTTAGTTTTCTTGTCTGTAAAAGATAGTGACAACACCTACTTTTTAGGGTTATATTAGATGCAGTTCCTGAGTTACAAATTAAACAGGTTCTGTAGATTTTTTCTGAAGTTGAATTTGTATATAAATTGGAACAGGTACGTTTACCTATTACTTGTAATAGCCTCTGTTCATAAATGTGAGTTGTATGTAAGTCAAATGTTTATAACTCACTCACTGCCTGTACATTTTATGCAAAGAATACAGAGGCTTTCAATAAATAGTAATTGATAAAAATAAATAAACAAATAGTAATTGATGCTGTATTACAAATATTCACTTCCACCCAAATTAGTTTACATAGAATTTTCTTGTCCTTACAGAAATAATGTTCTAATGTTTATATTTAGATTAAACATAACAAAACACAACACTATTTCTCTACCTCCTGTTCATCCTATTAATGTAATTAATATCTTGCATGTGTCTTCCATAGCTATTGCCCAATTCTAGTTTATGAAGAGTCTAGATTCATTTTTTTTCTTTTGTGTTACAAAGGGACTAATAAAAAGGAAACTGGCAAAGAAGTTGCACCCTGCAAGCTATCACCAATAAGTCTTGATAGGCACAGAGCAATAGACATCACTATGAAACTAAGAAACAAAGGAAATAAAAAGCTAAGCCCTGCTCAATGTGTTTTAATTCAAAAACATCATGATATTCTTTAATTTTGCTTTCTAATGGAAGGTTTGTAATTGTCTTTTCTCCTAATGATTTAGGTACTTGTTCTTATCAAACAAATTAAAACAAGAATGCTATTAAAGAAAAATTGAAATGCTGATAATAATACTCAACATATTACTGGGTATCTACTCTTTCCTCTTGGAACAAAGACCATGTACACACGTCTTTGCTGCTATGGCTATGCTATTCTTCTATCTTTCTACTTATCCAACTTTACTCTAGTTGCAGCATCAAGTTCCACCTTCTACGTATGCAGATAAAGATGCTGACTAATGCTCCGTCTTTTATGACCAATCCCTTTCCATACTCATGTAGAGTTAGTCTTTCCAATAATTTGGAAGCTAGCATCATATTATTGTGTAAAATCCTCAAAAATAAAGCTTATCAGCAGAAATATCATGGAGTTTTGAATCCAAGTCTCTTGTGTTCCATTTCCTGAGAATTAAATAGATTCTATCTTATCTCCTCCACAACTGGTGTTGATATTAATACATTAGAGACATCTAATAAATGTTTGGTCAATTAATAGTTATTACAATTTAGGTAACTAATACATGGCAGTGGCTGATACATAGTAGATCCTCGAAAGTCTTCATTTTCTCTTCTTCCTTCCTTCCTTCCTCCCTTCCTTCCTTCCTTCCTCCCTTCCTTTCTTCCTTTCCTTTCCTTTCCTTTTTCCTTCCTTCCTTTCTTCCTTTCTTTCTTTTTTAGACAGAGTCTCACTTTGTCACCCTCGATGGAGTGCTGTGGTGTCACAGCTCACAGCAACCTCAAACTCTTGGGCTCAAGGATCCTCTTGCCACAGTCTCCCAAGTAGCTGGGACTATAGGCAGTTGCCACAGCATCCGGTTAGTTTTCGAGATGGGTCTCACTCTTGCTAAGGCTTACACGGCCATAAAGCTCATAGATCTGTCACTGGGCATTGAGAGCTTGACTCTGTATTGGGTTTTAGATCAGGTGTGTATTTGAAAAACTGAACATCTAATGCTCTACTTTTGACAAATTTAACCAGTCTATAGTCAACCCCAGTGCCTCTATTGTCAGATATTAAAAATATGCTGTCATGAGGAAAAGGTCCTTTTTTTCAGGAATCTTGCTTCTGGAGGGATATATGACAGGTTGTGGCATTTTTCAAAGATGACCATCCTGCATGCTCTTCTTACAATGTGATGTTAATTGACACCCATCAAGAGGCAGGGTTTATGCCTTCTCTTGCCTCTGCTCAAATCTGGATGGACCATTGTAACTGTTTTACTCACTAGTGCACGACAGAGTCTCCTGGGACTGATTCTGTCCCTTTTGAGACTGCACTTTCAGAACATTCAGGTAACATATAGAAATCCAGCTACCTTAAGCCTCCATATTGTAGAGGACATGTAAAGGACTCCATGGAGACAGAAATGACCAAGGAGTTCCAACTGGGTTGACCCCACTTCTTCTGAGATTAGGTATCAAAATGTGTGAGTGGAGAAGCCCGCAGAGAGATCCCAGCCATGGCCCCTCTCTGATGGCAACCTTACTAGGGACCCCAAATGAGACAGCCCTAGGTTGGCTTCTGTTAGATTTCCTACCCACAGAATTGTGAGAGAAAATAAATTTTTTTGATGCTACTAAGTTTTAGAGTGATTTGTTGCATGGTAATTGGAGCAGGGAAATTGGGGGAAAAACTGTTCGCTGGGTTAGATTGAAACAGCAAGATAGATGAGCCATGTCTTAGAACATTCTATCCCTCAATTTCAACAACCACTGTGAGGGTAGAGCAGAGACAGACCTTGCCCAACTTCTGAGGTTTCCATTGATTTTTGGTTTGTGGCAACTGAAGAAGTCTAAGAGAGTTTGGTCTTGAAAACCTCGTGGCTCTGGAAGAATGAAATATACTTTCTTCTTAATAGCTTTTCCAGTAATTAAGGTTTTATTTCCATATCCGTTTTAGTAAGTGTAAAAATATATTTCAAATCACTCTTTCTCTCAAAGTAGGAAAAGAAGGAGGAAAGCAGAGCCCATATGTTTCCAAATGAATGTAATTACCAGCCCTGCTTTCACAAAGGTCACACACCTATACTGTGGAGGGCATAGCATGGCGGAGAGAAATTTTCACATCTGGATTATATCAGATCATACTGGTTGGGGTTTGCAGAGTGCAATATCTTTGCCAGTTTTCTTGTTATTAATCCCTTGGTAACACAAAAGAAATAAAATGGTTCTAGACTCTTCATAAACTGGAATTGGGCAATAGCTGTGGAGGACAAGAGGCAACCCAATCTTGCTTAATGTTAATAAAACTCTCCTGTCACTTCTCCTAAACTGAAACAAACTGTGAGGTCTACAAAAACAGAAAGAAGTCAATAGGACAGCTTTGCTTCTGGGTATGAGTGATGGAAATGAGAACAAAATGTGAAAATCCTCAGGGGCTGCGAGCAAGAAGGGCCAAGGAGATCATCAGTGTAAAAGACAGTGCGTGGTCCCTGACTTCATCTGTGACCCTCCAGTGGAAATGGTTGCTTGAGGCCATGGTCTGAAAGAGTTGACACGGCATTGCTAGTAGATGATTGTAAGGCCTATAAATAAGGGAAAGGGTTGAAGAAGGTAAATGGGGGCATTTTTTTTTTCTGAGTGTTTCACCCTGCCGGTAAGTAGAGTCAGGAAAAGAGAAATTGCTATTCTCAAACACAATTTGGGCTCTTACATCAAGAGGTGACACGGACTCTTTGGAATCTAAGGGTGGAATGAAATTACAGGGAAACAGAATCCAGTTCTCACTTTCTATCACTTGGTCCTAGTGAATCAAGGTATTTGCTTTGTGACTGATGCTTAAAAGATGGACATATTTTAGTGTACATGTGATAATGTCACACATTCATACGGCATATAAAGAGAACATCAGCTTAACTGGAGTGTGCTTCACCTTAAATATTTGTTTTTTATTTATGCTAGTGGAAAAAATAGCTCAAAGCAGTTTGAGCTATGTGAGGGAAGCAGGCCCAGAAAGACCGGAGCATGGGACTTCAGTCACCCTCCCTTCTTAATACAAATTGTCGATGAACAATTTAGGGATTGTCTCTTCTTTTCCTTTAAAAACCTGCTTGCAACTGTTGCTCATCAGAACATACAGAGGGTACCAAAAATGTATACACATTTTAAGAGATGTTATCTATGTCTTCTTTTTCAAAGTTGAACTGAAGGTACCATTACTGTTCAAGTGTATCTAGACATGCTATGCCCATTCATTTTGCCTGAAATTCATATACTTTGGGGGAATGTTCGATTTTATTTTCAACAAAATTGCTTAAAATATATATCCACTTTTGACACTCTCATCCTAACCTTTAGGCCAACTTGAATCTATGCTCTTGATTGCAACACTCATGCTTGCTCCAAATAAACTCTCTACTTTTATTTATCTATGTACATGTAAATATATATGTACATATATATTTGAAATAAACAAAAACCTACAATCAAACAAGAAAATACCTTTCCTTCTATGCTAAGTAGTGTTTTCATACCGGGTGACCCAGTGTTTTAGAATGAGTTACACCTGATGCTCCAGATTAGGTGATGCAGTGTTTCCTTCATCTTTAGTTAATTTAGAGTCATAGGTAAGGGGTGAATCTTGAGCTTATACCCAGATAATCTACTTCCAGGCCACTTGGGTAGGCTTCTTAATTTATCTATGACTCAGTTCCCCATATTTAAAACATGAGTAATACGTGTTTGCAGCTGTCCCTGCATGTTTTGTGGCCATTAAATACAACAAAACGTATAAGGGACTTAGAGTTGTGCCTGGCACTCAGTGTTCAATCACTTTGAGTTGTTATTCTCATGTTAGACTCACCTGTCTGACTCATGCTAAATTTACACACAATTTTCTATGCTGGCTTTTAGTCTGTTTCCTTACTTTTCTCCCTGCTGAGCAGTGAGTTGATTATCACCCTTGTGGCATTTGCTGTCACAAGTTGGAGGTCATGATTAACTCCCTCCTTCTTTTCTCTTATGTGTGAGATAATGTTTTAGCAGTTTAACAAAGTCCTTCTTCACAGTAGGTCTTAAAGGCATTTAAAAACTAATTCTGTGGCTATTTTGAAATATGCGGTATGTTATTACTAACTATTGTTACTGTGCCATGCAGTGGAAGCACAGAACTCATTCATAACTCCAACCCAACTGAAACTTTGTACCTGTTGACCAGCATCTCCCCTTCCCTGTCCACTCCCATCTCTCCACCCCTGGAAACCACCATTCTACTCTTGGCTTCTGTGGGTTTGATTATTTAAAGTTCTACATGTAAGTGGGATCATAAAATATTTGTCTTTCTGAAGCCTGAGATTTTAAAGGTCCTTACCACAAAGAAATGATAAATATTGGAATGATGGATATGATAATTAGCCCGATTTGATCATTTCATAATGTAGACCTGTATCAAAACATCACATTGTACCTCAAAAATAGATACAGTTATTGGAACCAGCTCTAATAACAAAAATGCCTTTTTGCAGTTATCCTATGCTTCAGGTTCCCAAGCCAGTCAGATTTACTGACCGGAACTTTATAATTTTCTGTTTTATTGATCCCTTCATTTCTGAGTTACTTTTCAGAAATGGTGGACCCTCTTGGCAATAATGAGATACTCCTGAGGCTTCATATTACCTGATTATTCAAAAAAGTCAAGGTAAGTGGCCTTCCACCACAAATCTTTTCCAAGGACCCACTATTCCCACAAGCCTCGTGCACACACGGATGACTTAAATTAATCCTTAGCTCATTATACTGCTAAAATCTCTAATATGAAACCTTATGATTATATCTCATTACTGCCAAGAGGGTGTTTGCTATCTAGCCTATACATAATCCAACAGCAACAGTTTTTTCCCCTATGTATTTTGTTATAATTGCTTCCAGAATAGACTGGCCCTCTGGAACACTGGAAGATCTATCAGTCAGGGTGCAATTATGAAACAGATGGCTCACTCGAACTGGGTAGTTTGAGTAGAAACTAACAAATGCACCTTTTTGAAAGGTGTGGACAAGGTTTAGAGCACACAATAAAGAGCACAACAAAGTTTAGCGCTTTTGCAAAGGGCCAGAGGACCTGAGACCTGCTGCTGACCTGAAGACACAGCAGCAAATAAGAGATACTAGGAGCCAGAATGAAGGGAGCTGTACAGAGAAAGAGGCCTGGAAGGAGCCACCATAGAAAACTAGCAGGGAACCCACCTGAGAAATGAACGCCTTGCCACTGGCAGGGCATACCTAGAAGCTATAGGGCAAGGGACAGGTGTCAGTCCCTTAGGTTAAAAGTTCTGGACCACAGAGGAGGCGGGCAGTGTGGAGCCTAGATCTGGAGAATGCAGACCCCCAGCACTGTGTTGAATATTGCTGTCAGCCACGTCTATGCGGTGCTTCTTCAAACTTTTTAACCCTAACTTTTCCCACTTTTAGGCACTATGTATCCCTAGTCTGATTTCCAAGAAATACCCAGTGATCTGGAATTCATGGCTCAAGTAGTTCAGTGAATACTCAAGCTCTCACACACTCGAGGGAGAAACAGGCATACCCACAAATAACTACGATCCACGGTGCTAGGGACCAGGCTAGAGATGGTGTTTAGCGATGTGGGAAATTGAGCGAATGACTGAATTTTCTCTCTTGGCGAGAGATAAAGGAGTCAAGAAAACTCTTAAGGAAGAGACAATGTTGGTGAAAGTGAGCCGTGAACCATGAGGAAGTGCCTTGGTTATTCTTCTCAGGGACCTCATTTTAAACCTCATTTCTAACTAGTTTATTAAATGCTACCTCCCTGTTTGTGGTGAAAAGTTTCTCCCAATAATGATCCTCACCTCTCAGTATGTGTGTTCTGGAATAATCCCCTATCTCTCAGTATAGTACCTAGTGTCTAGGTTTCCCTAGTAAACATTATATGACAAAAAAAGAAAAAAAGATAGGGCGCTGGCCCCCTATGCAGGAGGTGGTGGGTTCAAACCTAGCCCTGGCCCAAATCTGCAAATAAATAAATAAATAAATATAAAAATAAAAATAAAAAACAATATGACAAAAGTTATGGGATATAAATTCTAATATTTGGTTATAGAATACAAAATTGCTCTGGTTTCTGCCTTGCTCTCTCTTACACTCTTTCTCCCTCATTTCCTCTGTGGGAAGCTAATTACCATGTTGCAAGTAACTTCTCTCAGTTCCTTCCTGCTGCTATAATGAAATGCCTTTGACAAGGTAATTTATAGAGAAGAGAAATTTATTTCTCATTGTTCTCGAGGCTTGGAAGTCCAGGATTAAGGCGTTGGTAGATTTGGTGTTTGCTGAAGGCCAGCCCTGCCCTCTTAATCCAAAGTGGCTTCTTTTTGCTCTGTCCTGAGGGGACAGACACCAAGTGCTCACATGGCAGAAAGGATGAGAGGGCCAGGTGGTTCTCTGAAGCCTCTTTCAAATGAGCATTGATCCCATTCATGAGGACAGAACCTTCATGACTCAATTTCAAAGAGTTCCAACTCTTAATATCACCACAGTGGGAATTAAGTTTCAACATGAATTTTGGAAGGACACAAATATTCAAATCACAGCATTTCATCCCTTGCCTCCCCCAATTTATATCCTTCTCACATGCAAAATACATTCATTCCATCCTGATAGACCTAAAAGTCTTAACTCATTCCAGCATTAATTCAAAACTCTAAAGTTCAGGATATTACATAAGTATCATCTAAATCAGATATGGACGAGATTCAAGGTATAACTCATCCCCAGGCAACTTCCACCTCCAACTATGATCCTGTGAAATCAGACAAGTTACCTGCTTTTAAAATACAATGGTGGGACAGACATAGGATCAGCATTCCCATTCCAAAAAGGAGAAATAAGAAAGAAGAAGGGGCAATAGTTCCCAAGTAAGTACAAATCCCAATAGGACAAACAATGTGTCTTGAAACTTGCAAATAGTATTCTTGGACTCCATGCCTCACTTTTCAGACCCATGTGACTAGGATTTGGGACCTCAAGGGTCCTGGAAGTCCTACCCCCGCCCACTGAGGCCATTCTCTGCCTTATCCCTGAGGCTTCCAAGGCAGCCTTTGAAATCCAGGTGGAGGTAGCCACACCTCTACAGCTTGTACACTCAGCTATGCCTTCAGAGTCAGTACGACGTGGACACTGCCAACATTTACTTCTTGTGTCCTTGGCAACTGCAGCCTTAATCACATCTGGCCCTGAATGAGACAAAACAGGGACAGCTAAGGAGTGCTGCCCCTGGGCTCAGGAAGCGGAAACTTGAGATGTCTCTGGGCAGTGAATTCTGAGTTCCTGTGGATACCCAAGACACCCCCTTTGACATAGCTCTGTCCCCTAGGCCTTGAGATTTGGAACCTGTGATAAAAGGGACACACCAGTAGTATCTGAAGTTGGATTTTCTAGTATCTTCTACTTGGATTTTTAAAATAGCTTTTTATGTATCTACTATTTTTTCTTTCATCTTTTGGACTATTTTTGTGTTTCCATTTCAAATATACTGTTGGATTATTAATTATTTTTTATTTTCATTGCTTTACAGGTTATTCTAGGTACATCTTTGAGGTATAAGAGTCTATTTTCAAATAATATTATGCCACTTTTCATATAGTGCAATTATCTTACAACAGAATCATTCCTATTCCTCTCTCAGTCTTTTATTCTATTGGTATCATACATTGTACTTTATATATGCTATAAGACAGTGTGCTATTTTTGCTTTAGTCATCCAATTACAGTATCAATTTTTAAACATATAGAGGATATCTTTGATGTCATGTTTATCTTCAATTTTACCATATACAGCATTGTTCGTCCTCTTGTGTGGACACACATTTCTCTTTTGTATCAAAATTCATTTGCTTGAAGGAATTGCTATAACTTTTTTTGAGGCACAAGTCTCTAGGCAATAAACTCTGTCACATTGTTGATGTACTTGGAAAATTATGTATTTTGCCTTATTTTTGAAAGATATCATCACCGAGTGTAGTATTTGAAGTTGCTACGTTTCTTTCTCTACTCTAAATGTCTTCTAGTTAGCAGATGTGTGTGTGTGTGTTGTTTATTATGTTAATTTTTTTCAGCTTCTGGGATCCATGGATTCATTATTTCTGGAAAATTCTGAGCCCTGTTTGTGCAGCTTTCCCTTCTCTTTCTGGTACACACCAATTACACTTATGTTAGAACATTGATATTGTGCCACAGCAATTGGATGTTCTATTCTGTTCTGTGTTTTTATCTTTTGTTATTGTTATTTTCACTCTTTTTCTCAATTTTTGGTTTAGATAATTTCTATTGACCCATTTTTTTCTCAGCATTATTTTGTTGAGATCAATCTGAGTTGTGCATATCAATAGTTCATTATGTTTTATTGATGAGGATTGACCCATTTTTAAGCTCAGTGATTTTTTTCCCTCAGCTATTTTATGTCCATTAACGAGCACTATGAATAATTCTTTCATCTCTGATGTCATGTACTTTATTTCAACATTTCTATCTGACTTTTTCCTAAAGTCTTGATTCCTCTATTAAAATACCCCATCTGTTCATTCATGTTGTTAAGCTTTTCAACTAGATTTTTCTTTGTTTGATTGAGACAGTGTTTGGCTCTGTTACCTGGGCTACAGTGTAGTGGCATTATCATAGCTCACTGTAATCTCAAACTCCTAGGCTCCAGCCATCCTTGTGCCTCAGCCTCCTAAAAAGCTGGGACTGCAGGAATGCACTCCCATACCTGACTAATTTTTAAAATTTTTGTAGAGATGGGTCTTGGTCTTGCTCAGTCTAGTCTTAATCTCCTGACTTCAAACAATCCTCCCACTTCGGCCTCCCAGAGTGCTTGCATTACAGGTATGACTCCACCTTGCCTGGCCTCAGCTAGATTCCTGAACATGTTAATCATAACTATGTTAAAGTTACCTTCCAATAGTTTCAATATCTCTGAGTCTGGATTATTAGTTTTTATTTTCTTTTGAAAATGAGTTTTTGCTTTTTTTTATATCTCATAATTTTTTATTGAATGATGGACATCATGGTAGAGATAGAAATAAATCATATTTGTACTAGAAAATGACTATACTTCTTTTGTGCCACTAATATGATGGTTGAGTCAATCTAGACATGCTCAAAAATTCTTTTGTTGAAATTGAAGTATAACCTAGTTAACTGTATTCATGTTCCTATAGCATGGTCCTATAGCACGGCTGAGTATCCTATTTCTCCCAAGATCATTCCAGGTTTAGCTGAAAATCCCCAGCAAAGCCCCTCACAGTTCCAGGCAAACTGAGTAGGTTGATTAGTCTATCATCAAAGATCAGCAGCATTGGTGTTAACCTAGGAGCTTGTTAGTAATGAAGAATCTTGGTCCAATTTCAAATCTACTGAATCTAAAACAAAATCTTAATATAAGATCTGCAGATGATTCATAGGCACATGAAAGTTTAAGAGAAACTCTTATAGAAATAAGAGTCGAGAATATACATACCTGAAATTGAAATTCTTGGGACATTTTAGAAAATGTTTTCAAATGTCTCTGCTTTCCACTCCCTTTGCTCTACCATAGGCGTTACTCACCTTATGGGCAGGTCTTTATATGTTTCCCACTCGGACTTACTCCATTATAATTATCCTGTAGAAACATGGAATGACATTTACTCATTAGTGCAGTGGTTCTCAACCTTCCTAATGCCGTGACCCTTCAATACAGTTCCTGTGGGTTGCGACCCACAGGTTGAGAACCGCTAACCTAGTGGGTATCAGCTGTTTCAGCTCCATGAATCTTCTCTGCATCTGTTCACGCAGTTTTTAATTAAATTTACTTTTAAAAGATTTTTCAATTCAGATACCCTTAGGTCTCTGGAACTCACCAAAATGTATAAAAAGCATTGCATTATATTAAAGGAATAGCTAATCAATAAAACTCAGCATTTTCTCCTATATTCTAATAATTTAAGGTTTGAAAACTATTTCATTGATGTTCTCTGAACAAAGAGATGAAATTTTTCTAGTTCTTGGAAAAAATGCCTTCAGTTTCCTTTTTTATGCAAATTATTACCTGATAATTTTATTTAACCATTTACAAAACAAGTAGTCAGATCATAATCTAGATCATTGATATATAAAGGAAGACTTCTGTTGATCCTCCCAGGTCTGTATGTAATCTGACAATAAATGATTTCTTTCTTTACCCTTTTGGAAGACAGCATCCACCTTACAAAGTAGCAGAAAATTTAATTTTATATTTTGATTATTTTATCTCTAAGGCATTTTTCTTTAGCGTTGTGGGTTTTCAAACTTTGCTCTTAGAGCCATGGAATACTCTCCTGAACTCCAATGTTTATTTAAGCTGTCATAAAATCCTAGGAAAAATTCCAATGAGGCTCCCTGTGGCCACCATCCAGAAACAAAGCCCAGATTCACTACTGGCCCATTACCTGAAAGCTCAACTTCTAAGTGAAACTGCAGGGTTGACTGCAGCTCAGGAATGAATGTATGGCTTTGTGTAGTAATTAGGTCTTCCTGGCCTTTGCTTCACTTCATACTTCTACCAGTTAAACTAACGTATCAAACAACCTAACTTTGTTAGACCAACACTCACATGTACTTCCAAGGAAAATACTACTGTCAATAACATAAAATTATAACACAGACCTAGTTGTCCTTTACTCTGTCATTAAGAGCTGAATGACTTCAGGAACAATCACAGGATTTCTATTTGCTTTAGTGTCCCTATCCACATAACAGACAGTATAGTAAGTATCTTGCAGAGTTATTGTGAGAATTCATTGAGTAAGTATATAAAAAGCATGGAAACCAATGCCTCAGCACATCAGTTTCCCCCTTCTAACTGTCACCATGGTGTATCTCCAATGCCTTTGTAAAATGATAGTACTTGCTTTCCTGGGAACAAAAATAAAATAAAGCTACAATTCTGTACATATGGCTAAGGCATATGTATTTAAACATGTTCATGTGTTTTCCAAAACTATAATTTATTTGCACAATTTTTTCCTAGTCTGCTGCCCAAAATATTAAATATCTTCTGGGGAAAGAAAATAAAACAGCACATGCTCTGACTCGTCTCAAGCCAATTCTTTATTTTTTAGACAGACCATACCATTGTTTTCATGGAATATATATAACATAAAATATAAATATGCAATGAAAATTCAGACCAGAGCCTTGCTTGTCTTGAGTACTGGTCTACATTCTTTTCATGCATAGCATATGATGAGTTTCCCCTTGACACTATTTAAGATGGTGCAAAGGTTCCAACATTTGCAAAGATTTGAATATGTACCCTACCCTCCTCTACAGGGGACCTCATGGTGAAGGAATTTGGATACAGAATACCTGCCCCTTATAGCTATTTAATCCTGGGAAAATAATTTAATCTTCCTCAGCCTTGTTTTTTCACATTTATAATATCAATAATGATAATTTATTGCTATGGTAATAAATGTATCAATAATAAAAATTACATGAACATTTATTGAGTGCTTACTATGCTCATACCTGTATATATTTGTAATCCAGTTTAATATGTACCATAATGAGTAAATGTATATATTAAACCTATTTTACAAGTGATAAAGTGCAGGTCCCGAGAGTTTAAGGAGCATGACCGACATCATCAAAACCATAAGCATTAGAGCTGGGCTTCACAGTCTATGCTCTATGTGTTGCCCTCTGTTGCTCACCACAGAGAGAGCACAATATTTTCTATCTGCTTCTCAGGGCAGTTATAAGGAGCTATTGAGCTCATGCAGATAAAGAATACTTTATCTAAACTATAAAGTCATGTAAAAATTGGCTATTATGAGTGTTAATAAAATTCTCTGTCCTTTAAAACCAATGTAAAAGCTGCTTTGAGAGGAAATTTAAATAGAAAAAAAGACTACAAATCCACCTTTTCAAGATCTTAAGTAATTGGGTATTTCAGCTTCCTGGCCAAAGTCCATTTCCAAAGCTCTCCTTCATTACAGACTGAACCCATTTCCTCTAGCAAGATCAGAATAATAAATACATACTCCTATCTTTTTTTCATTGCATCTAGGTATGATTGTATCAGTTTTCTAGGGCTGCTACAATGAATTACAGCAAATTTGTTAGCTTAAATCAATAGACATTTTTCTTAGTCAATGATGTAGCAATTATTTTCTTTAATATTTACCTATATAAGTTTCATACATCACAGAGATGTTTATAGATGCTTTATTCGCAACTGTTAAAACTTGAAAGTACGTGTTCCACCTTCATCCAGGTTAATATAAAAGATGTAAAGTCTCCATCTTTTTAATGGCTGAATAATATTCCATGGTATACATATACCACAGTTTGTTAATCCATTCCTGGATTGGGGGGCATTTAGGCTGTTTCCACATTTTGGTGATTATAAATTGAGCTGCTATAAACAGTCTTCTTAGTAAAGCATCACAAGAATGGAGAGGCAAGTGTCCAATGTACCCAATCCTAAAATGAAGGCAGTAGATGAGCTAATACGGGGGGGGGGGGTGTAGCAGAATGCGGTAGCAGGTAGAGGGGAGGAGAGAGGGACAGGAGGGGGTCATGGTGTATGGTACAACTCTTGGGGCAGCACACAATTATAAGAGGGACTTTATCTAACAAACTCAATCAGTGTGACCTAATTCTTTGTACCCTCAATGAATCCCAAACATTAAAAAAAACAAGGTAAATAAACAAACAAACAAACTTGGAAGCAAACAAGATGTCCTTCAATAGGTGAATGAATGAATAAATTGTTGTATATGCAGACAATGGACTATTATCCAGGAAACAAAGTGAACTTTGAAGCCATGGAAGACGTGAAGGAGACCTGAGTGTAATTTACCAGGTGAAAGAAGCCAATCTGGAAAAAGTTCTATATTTTGACAGTTAATTTCATGTATTAACTCGACTGGCACGCAGACATTTGGTGAAACACTATTCTGTTAGAGTGTTTTGGGGTAGGATCAACATTGAAATTAGTAGATTGAGTAAAGCAGACTAAATGGGTTCAGTCTCCTAAGGGGAATGGACTTGTCTAATCAGTTGAAGGCCTGAGTTGGACACCAAATCTGACCCTCCCTCAAGTAGGAAAACATTCTTCCTTCCTGATGATCTTCAAATGGAGACATACATTTTTCTTTTCCTGACTTTGGACTCCAGCTACAATGCTGGTTATTCTTGTGCCTCTAGCATGCTGACTTACCCTGTAAATCTTTCCCAACCATCATAATTGTATATGCTGATTTCTTATGACAAATATCTCCCTTCTCTTTCTCTCTTTTTACACACACACACAAACACACACAGACGCACCCTACTAGTTATGTCTCTCTGGAGAACCCTGGCTAATATTATAGTGTACTATTCCAACTATATGATCTAGAAATGGCAGAATAGAGAGAGTAAAAAGATGAATGGTTGTAAGGGGTTAGGGAGAGGAAAAGATAGGTAGAGCAAAGAGAATTTTTTGAGAAATGAGTCAATTCTGTTTGATGCTCTAATGACGGACACTTGTTATATATAAGTCAAAGCCTATAGAATAAGCCTTAACATAGACCATGGACTTCAGGTGATGATGTGTCAATGTCAGATGATGTACTGCTGTGTGTGGTTCAGGATGTTTATTGTGGGGAGGGGGTTGTATGTATGGGAACAAGGGGCATATGGGAACTCGCTATGATTTCTGCTCAATTTTCTTGTGTACCTAAAACTTCTCTAACAAATAAAATCTTTTAAAAAATCACACAGAAATTTATTTTCTCATCTTTCAGGAGGCCAATCTGAAATCAAGGTTTATAGCAGGGTTGTACTTCACCAGGTGGTTCCAGGGAAGATTTCTTTGCCTTTTCCAAGTTTTAGTATGGTCATTTGTTGACTTATGGCCACTTTTCCTTAGTTTCAATCACATCTATGGTCAAGTTGTCCTTTCCTCCTCTAAGATATTTGTCATTGAATTTAGGGCCCACCTGAGCAAACCAGGACCATATCATCATCTCAAGATGCCTAACATAATTGCTTCTGAAAATAAAATCCTTTTTTCAAATAAGGTAAGATTCCTAAGTTGTAGGGTTTAGGGAATGGATACATATTTTTGGAGGCTACTGTTCAGCATACTATTAATACAGTGGTCACTCACCCAATTCTGGTAAAGAAACCTCAAAGAAAGTCTACTCAGTGACTTCTAGAGAAAAGTTTTGTTCATTATTTCTCCTCTATTTATGAAAAAGCATACATAAGAAGGAACTAACTTTTCTTTCTTCCCTTTTATGCAGTTGTGAGAGGGCAAGGTGCCAGGAATAGGCGTAGCTGTCCTGGGTCCAAGGATTGATAAACCTGGTTGAGCTGCTGAATCAAGCCTGAATTTCATTGCATCTGAGGTTATAAATTTAGTTATGGTTTAAATTGTTCATAATTGTGATTTTTGTTACTTGTGCCTCAAAGAATTCTAATTATTAAAATGGAAAAATATAAGTATAGTATAAAGAAAAAAACGAATTTACATGATATGCAAAAATAACAGGCTTAGAATCCAGGAAAGTAAGCAATTTTCTTAATTGTAAAGTGGCTGAAAAGAGAGTTGCCTGGACATTATTCCAAGAACAGAGATATAAATGGCCTTATTTTCCCTCAGGAAAAGGAGTAAAGAGAAATAGCTTAGCTGGAACCGACTGCTAGACTGTAAATGGCATGAAGGCAATCAGAATCTATAAAAATTTGAATAACACATAAGTGTAGGGAGAGACCCCAAATCTTCAAGGTCAAATCCTCAGGAAAAGCTTTAGGCAGCTCCTATGATGAAAGTTAGAAACCATATAGGTGAATCAAGACTTGCGGGCCTGTAACACCTTAGCACTAATAAACTAAGGCCCAAGTTCTAGGTACACTGGGAGACACACAGATGCATTATCACTCCTGCTTCTCAAGAGAGTTACTATTTTGAGAATTCAGGTCTAGGTAAGGCAAAGAAGTATGATCACCTTATATGGAAGGAGAAAACTATGCAAACAACTAAAGGCAAATTTGGCTCATTGTCAACTTGTCTGGTGGAGTCTCCACTGTGAGTTTCTGCTCTAGCCTCTAAAATAACAAACTCCTTGAAGCCTTTCTAGAGACATTGTCTATGCTTCTATTTACTGCATTATACTACATTTTTAGAATGGACACAGTAATTATAGCTGCACTTGATTTAAATTTTTAATTTTTATTTTACAGAATATAAGCTTTTATTGAATATAATTGATAGCATAAAAATATAGTAAAACCTTCTCAGTTGACCACCTCTTTACATTGGCCACCTCGTTAAATTGACCTAGTTTTCATAGACTGGATATGCACCAAAATGTATTCAATGGAAGTTCCTTATGTTGACTGCCCCGTATATGGACTGGTTTGCCACAGTCCCTGAAGTTGGTGGTCAACTTCTACTGTAGTAACAACAATTCTTCATAAGATAATTTACACCTTTATTAATCATTAAAGTTCACAAGGGTTTTATATCATCTTTTTATATCCTCACAGAAGTTGAGAGTAGAATACTTCAGGGACTTTAACATTAAAACACACACATGCACACACACACACAAATGTAACCAGAATCAGATCGATGTGCATGTAAGTCATATCAAACCTGAATTTTCTACTTGTTTTCCTTCCAAATCTCACAGATCACATGAGCAAGCTATGAGAACATACTGAATTTTGTAGTAAAGACATGAATTCATCGAATGGAAAACCTAACATTTTTATATGTAGCCACATGTGAAAACTATTGTGGAACAGACAGAGCCTGAAATAGTAATGCATAATTGGACTTGGATTTGACACAAATCTTATGTAATAAAATGCCAGTCAAACTTCAGCTCCTACTCTAAGCATCCCTGGCTCTCCTTAGCAGTAATGAAAGTGTGACCCAGACAAGTTGTCTTATGCATAGCCTGACACGCAGCCAGGGGAAGTTTGTGAAAATTATGAAATAACCTTCCATTATGAAGTTCATGGAGTCATCCCCTCAGTGTGATTAAGTGAGCTTTAACTTTGATTGCTGTCAAATTTTATAGCTCTCAGCACCTGCAGCTCCATGGTAGATTTGAGATAGGCTTTTCGCAGTTTTTTCCCCCTTTCCACATCTACTGAAAAGAACGTTATTCCACTGGAGCCATGGAAGATGGCTTAAGCCTGAGCAGGTAAATTAGCTCTCTGATCTGACAGCCAGGTTGTCTCTTGTTTTCTCCTGCCCCACTGTTCTCAGTCTCTGCTTTCCAAAACTGTCTTTACTGCTACAATCATTTTTTAAAAAGTAAAGCAGTTTTCCTGCCCCATGTTAGAATCATGAGGCGTTCTCAAGGGTGCAACCTTTTTAAACTCTGTCTTTTTAAAGGAAGTCTCCCATAATATACACAATAAGTTTAATCACCACCACCACCCCCCACTACCAAAAACATACCCCTGGCATTGTTTTTCTACCTGAAGAATAGTGCCTGACCAGTTTCAAGTTTCAAGTTATAGTCAGCCTCTACTTTAGAAAGATATTGCAATAGTTAACCTTCCTTTAGTAATAGTTGGCATTTACTGAGTATTTACTATTTGATATTCATGATACTTTTAACTCTCACAATCACCTTATTCAGCATGGTCCACGATTTCCCACTTTTCCAGTTGAAAAAATGGTCTCCCTCTGAGACCGTACATTTATGAGAAGTAGGAAACCCTTTCTTCAGGAACTATCCATGCACCAGCCTGTCAGGTCAAGTTGGAAAAGGTGACCAGGTACAAATGTGCCATTCGATTTTAGGCTCTGTTCGCTTGTAATAGTTCTCATGTGTTACCAAAGAACAGAAGCAAAAGTATAACATGCAGGCAGTTTGGGTTAGAGTGGACACACTCCCTGTAGCCTATAGGGTGGGTGTAACTAGAGGGAAGTGTGTGGTTGGGGCTCTGAGTGTGAGGTCAAAATTGGAGAGAGAAAACATGAAGATGGAGAAAGATGAAGTCCCTGAAAAAGGACACATATGATTTATGTAGATTAAGCAGAGGACAGAGGCAGAATTCAAAGTTCCCATATGCAAGCAATAAGATAGCTGAAGGATAGAATTTAGTTGGGGAGACTCCACACACCTATATTCATGACAATAAAATATTGTCCAGCCCATTTGTTCTAATAAAATGGCTGCATCTTTTGGGAGCTACTGATGTATAAAGTAGAAAAAGTCGCCTTGCTTTCTCACACTATTCCCACAAGGACGTAGTATCATACCCTTTATTTTTAAAAAAGTTCAAGCTCAAAGAATTTAAATTACAACCTCCTCTGATGCTAATATTTGATTTTTCATTCTGTATTAAAAGACTGCAGAAAGTACCACTTTAAAATGATATATGTTCATATCTTAATTCATGTTTAATAATCACGTACCATATTCACATAGAAATGAAAAGTTAGGCTATAACATTTATTCCAAAATGTTGGTCCACATATGGTGATAATTTGAATGTATCAAATTTCCTGGAGAGATTTTTTTTAAAAGAAGTTTCAAAAATATCCTGCCTCCCCAGAATTTTTGGCAGGACCTACGATGCACTATCTAAGCATAGTTTGAAGTGAAATGAAGTTGTCTTGAAAGTAGCCCATGTGAAAAACCAAGGTGTAAAGAATTTAAATAACTTTTAAATGAGTCTATGGTAAGAATAAACTGAAAAATGAAGTAAGTAATTTAAGCTTCCTAAATAAGTAGAACAATTAAAAACATTCTTCCTCAAATACTCTCTTTAAAAGTCCCTAAAATGTTATCCCTTGCATCTTCTTAAATCCTAGACTTAGTCTAAAATTAGAACTAATTTTTCTTTTTCTTTTTTTTTTAATTATTTTTTATTGAGTCATAACTGTGTACAATAATTCAGTCTTGGAGTACAGTGTGCGGGCTTCACATACAATCGAAGATAGAACTAATTTTTCTTAAGATTGTATTCTTTTCCTCTGAGTCCTAGACACTGACATATGAACCAAAATGGCTAATTCAAATGTCATCGAACCACCCACAAGGCCCTTATGATTTCAGTGATACTCTATTCGCTAAATTCTCAGAGGACATTTCTGAGACTATTCTTGTGCCTAAAGAACAGGTCCTTTTTTACCGGAAGTTCAAAAATCTATTTCTTTTGTTGAGTCCTTCCTAAAACCCCACCATCCCTTCTGCCCAGTTACAAACATCCATTTCTCCAAGGTCTGTTATGCTTCAGTACTTTTCAGAAGAAGCTCCTTAAATGAAGTTTCTTGAGCAGCACTGCAATTTTCCCATCTTCATTGCCTTTGCATGAATGTCAGCATCTGGAAACTACTCTGCTGAAATATGTTAAATTGTTTTTATATGTCATATTTGAGGAAGGACATTGTTTGATCATGACATACAATACCGATAACTGGCTTGAAGAAACAAAACCTACTCTATTGAAATTTCTTATTAGAAAACATATCCCAAAGTTAACTCAATTCATTCCATGCCCTTTAGACAGTAAAATGTTTATGGTTTTGAGTTGAGTAAAATAGGCTCTTTCAGGGATGCGTCAATGTTTCCATTATGCCCCTTCTTTCTTAACCCAAAGTAGCACAAGTTTATTAGTATACCCATAAAAATTAATATTCTAAGGAAACCTGGCACCAAACCATAAGGTAAACATTTACATATCCATTCAAATGTTAATCCACTTGTTTCTGCAAAATGATAGACCTTGCAGGCATGAAAATTCTCAATTTGTAAGCTTTCTCAGCTAATTCACTTGGGTTATTCTTTCAATGATTAAACTTAGTTAAGAAACAGTACCTGAAATGGAAAGGAAGCCAGGAAAGGGCCGAGTGAGAAGGACTTTATTAATTATACAGAAGCTTCTAGCATGAAATCAACTGGAGAAGTGGAAACTATCAAACAAGGCAAGTATAGCCAAGCAGACAGGGTTATTTGCACCGAAGTATACATCCCTGGTCTCTGTCAACCGCATTTCAGCTGCCAGGAAATGTCCCGAAGGCCAACCCAAACGTGGCTGGTGGGGGAGGTGCTCAGGACAGTGCTGCAGATGGAGTGTTGACTGAGGGCCTCACTTATTGGGTGATCCAGTAGTGGAGAAATCAGGCCTCCACCAGAGCTTAAAACTTTAGGTTCATTGTAAAAAGGCTGATGACGGATCGAGGAGCCAGTAAGGACAGGGGGGATGAAAGTGCGATGAGCTCAGGGTGGAAACATAAAGGAACCAAGGAGCCAGAGACTTTTTTTGTCAGCTCCTATCTGGGCTTTGCCAAAGAAAAGTCATTTGTTGTGAGTTCTCTTTCTCCTTGATTCCTTCCACGCCTTTCTATAAACACCTTTGATATGAAAAGAGCATCAGAATTAGAAGACTTACTTGATTCAAGACCTGCCTCCACCACTCACTAGCATGTGATTTCAAGTAAGATATTCCATTATATGAATATTCATTTCCCTATTCATAAAGTAAACATCCAGTATGGAGATTCCTCAAAGAACTAGAAGTAGATCTACCATTTGATCCAGCAATCCTGCTACAGGATATCTACCTGAAGGAACAGAGGTCATTTTATCAAAAAGACACTGGCACTCATATATTTGTCATAGTTGTAAAGATATGGAATTAACCTAAGTGCCATCAACTGATGAGTGGATAAAGAAAATGTGGTGTGGGAGTGTGTGCATATATATATATATATCTACATATCGATACATCTATATACACACATGCAGAAATATGCCGTGGAGTACTACTCAGCCATAAAAAGAAATGAAATAATTTTTTTTGGCAACTTACATGGAACTGAAAGTCATTATCCTAAGAGAAGTATCTCAAGAACATAAAAACAAATAGGGCATATCCTCACCTATAAGTAGGAACTAAATAATGTGTATATATGGTCATATAAAGTGGTATAAGCAACTTTGGAAACTCAGAAGAAAGGAAAGTGGGAGGAGGAGTGAGGGAATCAAAATCGATTCAAGATGGATAAAAGATTTAAATCTAAGGCATGAAACAATAAAAATCCTCAAAAAAAGAGTGGGAAAAACACTTGATGGTATTGGCCTAGGGAAAGACTTTATGAAGAAGACTTCTGTGGCAATTGCGACAACAACAAAAATAAATGAATGACCTCCACCTCCCTCCTTCATTCCCTCTCCATACTCCCCCATTGCCCCATGCCCCACCATTGACTAGGTTGTCAATTGTCCTCATATCAGAATTGAGTACATTGGATTCTTGTGATGTTTTACTAAGAAGAATGTGTTCCACCTCCATCCAGGTTAATACAAAATATGTAAAGTCTCCATTTCTTTTAATGGCTGAATAGTATGCCATGGTATACATATACCACAGCTTGTTAATTCATTCCTGGGTTGGTGGGCATTTAGGTTGTTTCCACAATTTAGCAATTGTAAATTGAGTTGTGATAAACAGTTGCGCATGACCTTATGATAAAATGATTTTTTTTTTCTTCTGGGTAGATGCCCATTAATGGGTTTGTAGAATCAAATGAGAGGTCTATGAATTCTTTGAGAATTCTCCATACTTTCTTCCAAAAAGGTTGTATTAGCTTGCATCCCACCAGCTGTGTAAAAGTGTTCCCTTCTCTTCACATCCATGCCGCTAATATATCTACAGCATAGACATCTGGAGCTGAAAAGAAAATCATGAAATGAAACTAACATTTTACAGCCACCTATCTTTATAAACTCAACAAGAACATAACACGGGGGGAAAGAAGCTCTATTCGATAAATGGTGCTGGGAGAACTGGATAACCAATGTAAAAGAGTGAAACTGGACCCACACCTTTCTCCACTCACAAAAATTGATTCAAGATGGATAAAAGATCTAAATCTAAGGCATAAAACAACAAAAGTCCTCAAGGAAAGTGTGGGGAAAACACTTGAAATATAAATGTTTAAATAAGGTTTTAGAACAGCCTTAAATAATCTGTAGCACTAGAGACCAGATTGTTAGTTGCCTGGGTTGGGGGTAGGCCGTGATTACCTGACTAAGAGAAAGAAGAAACTGACTATAGTGATGAAAGTTCACTGTTTCTTAACTGGTGTATTGATGATACGAATGTACACATTTGGTATATTTCCTCCAAATATCTACTTAAAACATGTGAATTTTATGTGTAAATTAAATTTCAGCAAGGATAACTTTAAAAATTGATCAAAATGGTCAATAATTTGGATAAACTGTATTTAAATGTTTTGTATATGTCTGTTTTCATGTGTTCATTGAGGTGAGAATTATTCATTAAATAGAGACTCAAAAATAACTTCCAGTTTCTGATTTGTTCTAGTACAGTGATACCATACGATCTGATGTCATTCGTAAAAATAAGAGAAGGAGCACTTTTTGAAAACATTTAATGAAGTTTTAAAAATATTCAGTATTATTTTTCCATAGGTTAGCTAAGTAAAAATGGCCAGTAAATAGTTAAGTGTTTGGATCTGGAGATTAGCAGCAATATCTTGGCTAAAGATGTGGATTTGAGAATCAGAAGTGCTGGTGGCAGTTAAGCCCTAGAATGGATGGGATCACTGGTGAAGAATTTGTGGTGATAAAATATGAAGCCTAGGACAGAATGACAAAGAACACAGGATTTAAGGATGGGCAAGGAAAGAGATGCCTTCTAAACAGAGTAAGTTTGTGTGGCTCAAGGCTGATGATAAAGGCAGGAGAATACAGTACCAAAAAATTAAAGTTGAGTGACGTGTCATAGACATGAAAGGAAGTGACACATATCACTTCCTCTAACATTTAATTGAACAGTCAATTTATTACATGGCTTCTCTGACTTTAAAGATGCAAGAGGGATAACTCGGCCAGATGCCAGGAAAGAATTAAACAGAAATATGAGTCAGTGCCACTGAGATCTATCGTACCTCACAGTACATTTCCTCCTCCTATTTTCAGCCTCACTTCTCATCCCTGTCCTCATCCCTGTCCCTTACTACACCTATTTTTTCTTTTTTTTAAACTGGATTCCATGGCTCTCCATGGTTCTTTTCGGCAAATCTCCTAATTTCTATCCTAATACTTTGAAGTCTTCTCTTCTCCAACAATAACCCCTGGTTTTGTCCAAACTTTTTTGATTTGCTCATTCACTGATGACATTTTACATCCTCTCTATTTCTTAGAATTAAAAATATTTACAAGTTCTCACAGGAAGGTTGAACAATGAAGTTGGTGATCTCATCCCATGGCTGACTATCTCTATGGTCACCTTTGAGGTACTCTCCTTGGGAAGCCATTACACCTATGCCAGTGGCTGGTCCACCCTTCTAAACAATTTTGGAATTATTTTTACTGGAAAGGCCATGAGAGCTGTCATCATATGGGGTCTGACAATGAAGTCTGCAAATTTTTCCAAGAAAAAGTGCTTTGAAGGGTGGACTGGGCTCTGACATTGGTGCACAGCTTCCCAAGGAGAATACTTCGAAGTTGACTTAGTGATACTCAGCAATGAGATGGCACTTTTTCTAGGATAAGTTCTTGAACTTAGTTCTTGAAATTAGACACTAATTTTAGTAGGATCTTTAGTAGAAATACATAGGTTTATTTTATTATCTTTCAAAGGACATCAAATAATTGTTTCATTTATCTTTTTTTCTTTATTCTTCTTGTTTTATGTGTCCTGAATAAGAAATCTTTGCTTACCATGTTTTGAAGACCTTGTTCTAGAAGTTTTATATAATTTCAACTTTTAAGCATGGGTATATAATTCATATAAAATTAAGTTTTATGTATAGCCTAGGGTGGCAATAAAATTTCAGTATTTTTCCGGATGAGAATATGGACCATTTGTTGAAAACCCTTTCCTTTTCCCATTGACTAGCTTTGTCACTTTGTCAAAAACCATTTGGCTATAAAACTGTAGTCTGTTTCTTTATTCTGTTTACTGATCTTTTTATCTATTATTTATGTTGTTACCACATAGTTTTAATTATTCCAGCTTTACAGTGATACTTGAACTCAGATTATGTAAGTTTTCTAACTTCGTTGTGATGGTAAAAGATGCTGTTTCAGAATTTGGGTTTTTAGTAGCAAGAAGGATTTTAGAATTCCAGAAGAGCAAAGGCCAGGTCACAGCATTTAATCATAATTAAGGTGAGCATAATTCCTAGGATGGGCAGCAAGATCATGACAACTGTCAGAAGATTCTGATCCATGATGATCTATGGATATACCCCGTAGAATGTAGTGCTCCCAAAGGCAAAATAGATGAGGAATCAACAGAGGTCAGCTACTTCAATAAAGTCCTCATCAATTGCCCATTTTCTAACCTCAGGCCAATTCTAATTCCCAGAACCCATCAGTTGAAAGAGAGGCCTCCTTGAGGAAGGACCCTGCAACTTCATCCCAAGCAAACCTAGTGATGATTTCCCTAATTCTTTCCCAAGCAGACTTAGGAACTTTACTTTCTATAGTGGAGAAAGGTTAGTATTTCAGATATTTCAGATCTTTTAGATTCAGAGTCCAGGCTGGTGTGAATACCTGGGAAACCAAACCACCATCATGATTCTCCTGTTAAAAGAAAGGTGTATTGGGATCTGGTAATATATGGAGTCCTGGTACTGGCCTCAAGGTGGGTCCACTGTATCCCAGAGTTCACCCAGTGTTCATTCCCTGGTTTCTGAATGAATACTTGCAGTGAGCATAAACACAGTTAAAGAACCCTCAGATTGATGCCATGACTATAGAGTAAAGCAATTGCAGTAATAATGTTACCGTTCTGGCTTAGAGCCATATGTAGCTGGCTGTTCGGAAATGATATCACTAATCCTACGATAGAAACTTCCAGGCTGGCTTCCTGATGTTGAGGTCTAGTTTGAAGTATAGCAACTCAACCCAGACACATTATTTAATCTTACAACTCTTTTGTTTGTAAGATCCCTTTGAGTAAAAAATCTATTTGTCCATGAACATCAAGAAATAGTGCATCACGTTGTTGTTTTGAAATCTAACTAGAAATTACTTGTCCAGAACTCTGAAGGGTCTGTGATTTCACCGTATTTTCAAGCTAACAAGTTAGCCTGTCAGACATTCATGGCAGAAGACATGATATTTTAGGTCAAAAACTGCATTATTTATGGCACAGCATATAGCATGAATTATACATTTTCACCGGCTCCCCTTGCCCTCCAAGTTCCATGGGACTGAGATGGAATAGTCCAGGTGAATCCTGTGCACAACTGAGCAACTTCAAATTTAGGAAGCCCTGTATAACGGACTCCATGAAAATCTGCCTGACCATGTCTTAGAGATGACAGAAAAAAATAATATGGTGTTCAGTTAAAGGCAGGTACAGTTTTTACATTGCATTCTTTCTATTTCTATTTTTACTCCTTCAGATATTTTTAGACCAGATTTATGCCCTAAATCAAGGTGAAGATTGATTATATAGCTGAGACTACTGTTCTAGGCCCTAAGGAATTTTCCACTGCATTAATGTTGATGCATTTATTTGTAACGTCATCTCATTTGAAAGCTTAAACATTGAATGAAGAGGAGATTTTTCCAAGGGGGGAGCCTTCAGCTGAACTCCAGATTATTTTTCAATCCATTTCAG
The DNA here is from genome assembly GCA_963574655.1 of Perodicticus potto. Taxonomy (NCBI): domain Eukaryota; kingdom Metazoa; phylum Chordata; class Mammalia; order Primates; family Lorisidae; genus Perodicticus; species Perodicticus potto. Next base: position 64,213 of record CAUYRH010006847.1, read on the forward strand.
CCAAGGAATAAATTGACATGTTTTTTGATGTGAGCACACAGTGGAAAGAATATTAGCCTGAGATTCAAGAGACTCCTGTTCTAATTCCATTTCTTTCATTAGCTTACAGTATAACCTTGGACAAGCATATAGGGCTCAGGTGACACAGAATAAGAATCAGTTATATGCAGATCAAGCAAAAAAAAAAAAAAAGAAATGAAGGAAATTTTGCAAATTTCAAATTGCATATCTCACTTCGAGTTTCAAGATGATGGATTTTTTTACTAAGCAGAATAATATTCTTCCATGAGATAGACCACTTTACTATAGTTATTTTAAAGAAAGAGAAAGATCAAAGTGAAGAATAAAGAAATTTCAAGATGTTTTCTAAATGTGTAACTACAGCATGATTCAATCTTTATTTATTCAATCTTTATGCTATAAATATTAGTCCACGAACATAGGATATCATAGAAGTTTTAATTCAGACAAACTCTCAACAAATTAATACACAAGAAAAATAGAAAAATTCTCAGGTTTTGTATTTTATATACTGTGTTGGAAGTTTTTTGTTCACTTTGAAAATGTCTTATTTTAAGTATTTATCTTTTCTATTTCCCCAGTCACTGTGCTAGATTGGTGCAGGAGATTAAATCAGTAATCTCTTAATTGATCTTCAAGTTTCCGGCTTGTTTCCACCTTCAATCTGTCATTTCAATTTAATCTTCTTAAAACTTAAACCTCTCTGCCTATTTAATCAAGTCCAAACTATCTGTCCTGGTATTTCTAGTCCAGGATTACTCTTCCTAGTCAACTTCCATTTTTCTCTATGCCAAAAGGGAACTTTCAGCCCAGTTACTTGAACACACTTATTTGTGCCTTGAATACAACATTGTCATCTGTGCCTCCATTTTGTTGTTGTTGTTGTTGTTGTTTACTTTTAAAACTTTCTCCTCCATCACCTCCATCTATCTGACTTCAACATTTCCTTTAAGGCTCAAGTCTGTATCCATTCCACTCTGAAGCATTGCCTGATTGTTTTCCTCATACCTTAGCAAATCTTTTAGCTCTTTCATTAATGTTTGTAGGATTAGGACTCTTATCTGAACCACACATGCTTCTATGAGTTTTTTCCCCTTTATTTTCCCATAGGTTGGGTTTTTTGAAAGCAGGAACTTTAACTGTCTTATTTATCACCCCTCAAAGACTTCAACTCCTCCTGTTTTTCATGTTTCATTGGCTGACTTGTGACTTGATGTGACTATGTTTGCCATGCCTCTCGGGTCCTCATTATCTTTCACCAAAACCAAGTTGGAATATTCCTTTATCATTCTTCTACATCATGGAAGTGATGCAGATTGATGTGGCTTTAGTGGGCTGGATCAGGAGGGCTCTAAATGTACACTGGTATCTTCACCTAAGTATCCATCATCTTGAGAATTGAGCAGCGGGATTCGTATTTAGCAATTTGAGAGTTATGGGTGGTTTTAAAGTTGCAATTTCCACAGAGTGGTAGGGAATAAATCCAGATTAAAAGTAGGTAAACAAGAAAAGTAATAGAGTAGCTATTAATACTAATTTATGTATACAATCATTATTCCATTCAATAAACTCAATTTTCAACTGTACTGTTCGAATAGCCTATATTTGTTCTTCTGATCTCAAGTCCTGTCTCTTACTGAATCTTATATGGCTGATTAGATAGTATTTATAAAGCAAAAATCTACTGTATCACTTTCTTGTTTGAAATTCCTTGATGACCTCTTGCATACTGGGTGCAAGATAAGATCTGGGTTTATAAGTATGACTCATAAGGAACTATGGTCTGTTTCTTTAATGTCACCTCCTAACACTCTCTGGTTAATGCTATGGCAATATTGAAATGCTTATAATAAATAAAACACATTTTTTTTTATAAAACACATTTTTAAAGTAATTATTAATCTTGAAAATAACTACCAGAGAGCCGGTCAGATATTATATGTCTCTATGAATTATTTTTGCCAAAAATATAGAAGCTGGATCTAATCAGCTTCAATCTAACTACAAATTTCAGAAAATATCAGGTTGAAGAACTTTGTAGAACTATACCACAGGGAATCACTAATTGAAATGTAGACTGTTTTACATTCTAAGGAATAATAAGCTGGATCCTTCAATAAAGAAGCAATGGAGGGAAACCTGTAAATTGAAAGAGATTTAAGACATATCAATCAATGATAACACATGGACTTTTAGAGCAAAGAAAGTATTAAAAATAAAATAACATTTTAACAAATTGAGGGACAGGGTCATTTGAACACTGACCAGGTATTACATAATAGGAAATTGATTTTAGGTTTTTAAATCTGTTAATATTATTTATATTATATTTTAAGAGTGCTTTTCATTTAGAAACCAACACTGAAATACTTACAAATGATATGGTTTGGTGTCATGGACTGGCTTTTGAGGAGAAGAAAATAAATGAAGATAAAATGAAACAAGATTGTCCAGGAGTTGGTAATTATTGAAGCTGTGGGATGGGAGCACAACATTTTTCTAGTTTTGAATATGTTCAAAAATGTCCAAATTTGCCAAAACCCAATTAAAAAAATAAAAGTTATTATAGAAGTAAGGACTCATTTTTATGAAAGAGAATTCTAAAAGCCAATGGATAAAAAGAGATAATTAGAGGTAAAATTTTAAAATAGAATGTTGGTGTTCAAAGAGACTGGGAATTGTTAGCTTGGAGCTGACTATGGAATAGACTTGGAATAAACCAGCAAGAGGAACTTGCTGTTTTAAAACCACTTCCACTGAGATAGCCAAGAATGTGTCCTTCCCACAGAGCCCTGGCATCCTGCGTGTATCTTCCCTCTTTTACAGAATTATAGCCTAACCCTACCCAGAATTATTCCAAAATTCCAGCCAAAGGCCTGTAAGTTACAACTTGAAGGCTTCAAGGTTTCAAAATCTCTTTCTTATAATGAACTGTCCATTTCCACCCATGGTGTGAATCCATATTGGTTCATTTAAATGTTTATACCTTTTGACAAAGGAATTATACTTTTCAAAATTTATACTGATTAAATGATAGGACATGTTCTATTAGATTTATTTGCAAGATCTTCATCAAGGCATCATATATAACACTGAATAATTGCCAGTGAGTTAAATGACCAATGTGTTAAGAATAAAATGTAGATGAATAAATAGTATTTGTAGTGTGAAACTTAATAAGATATTTTTGTGGTGTGTGTGTTTGTGTGTGTGTACTCATATGTGTATGTGCATACATAGGAGAACTACATTTTTAAACATAAATCAATAAATTTTCATCCTCCTCTTCCTATCCTACAGGCACACACATGCACATACACTTCCTTATACACAATGATTTTCTCCTAGATCAGAAAATCAACACTCCCTTTCTATGAACAGTCTTGCAGACCCACCATATTTGGGTCTAACAATCATTTTTGAATTTACAAGGACAGATTTAGACCTCCCTTTTAGTAATAAAAGTACTTTATTATAACATGTAATAATAGTGCTCACAAATATGAATTACTATTATAGACTGTAATAAAATATTTTTCATCTTTTCTTTTAGGTTGCCCTAAAGAAAGTCCCTATCATAGGCAGTTTCTGTACTCAATAGAAGATTAGAACTCTTAAAAGTTATTCCAGTAGACTTTTCAGAAATCTGTATGTGGATATAAGTAGAGGGGTTCTGAAGAAACTGTGTGAAAGAGATGCTGCTCGTAAATCCCACTAACCTCAGAGTTGGTAGTGGAGTGCTCTATCCAAATGTAAAAGGAGGTACAAAAACCCATCACAGTCAGAATACCTCTTGGATGAGCAAAATGACAACTGATATGGGGAAGACATAGCTAATTTAAGGAGTTTTCAGGATCCAGCTGAGCCAGGAGGAGATGATTATTTCAGAGATCTTAAAGAATAAGTAGGGAAGCAGTAGCAGGTTAGGGAGAATTGAGTATTGTTTGGAAGACAGTACTTTAAGTGAACAAGAAACATAAGGTTCTGATCCGGTAAAAACACAAGCAGTGTGTGTTTATGAAGCTGGTCAAGTGAAGCAGCAGAGAGCAGGTGGGATACTGGCCACAAGAATGACAGGACCTTTGATTGGAATCATGGTTTTATGGAGTGGAAGGTGGGAGAGGAGATTTAAGGAGCTTTAAGTTTCATGAGCTACCACACCTGGGGAATGAAATATTTTGTTTTATTTAATTTTAATTAATTTAAATTTACATTGAATATCTCCATATGGCTAGCACCTGCCATGTAGGGCAGTGCTGCTCTAGAACTTACCCCTGTGTAATAGGAGGGTCTACCAAGACTTCATCCTGCCCAGTTTGTATTTGGTCTTCTGTGATCAACAATATTTTAAGATAGAAGAAATCATGGCTGCTAAACCCTGTTGATGAGCTTTTGCTCAGTGGCTCAGTGGCTGAAATTTAAACAAGCTAAGGGAAACGGTCAGAAAAAGGAAGGTTGTTGGATTTTGGTCCATGCCTTATTTCCTTTCACTAACCACTTTGATTCTGTTGAGGCTTCTGTCAAATTTTTCCATTGTGCTGGATGTTTTATTGTAAATCATGAGTATGAATTAAGAATTAGGCAGTGATTACTGATTAAGTTCATCCAGATCATGTGATCAGCCACAAATGCAATTACTTAACTACTAACGGCCTTAGTTAACCCTGAATTGGTGGCCAGAATATACAAGGCATTAACTCATTTCCAGTTGTTTCTGGATTTCATGACTCAATCAAGCTGTAGGAAGATTTTTATTCTTCCTTTATACTCTTATTTTTTCTGGTTTGTGTCACTAGGAAGTTAAATTGCTTTTGCTTTCCTATGACTTTGTTTGGATTAAAGATTTTCCTAATATCTTCCTAACATGGTAAAGACTGGCTGGTATATTTATTTCTATTTTTTGAGGAGTTTGCCAAATTATAATTCCAAATATGAATACTTTTCCTTAACAAAACTTGAGATTTGTGCAACTATAATTTCAAAGAAAATCAGGTTTTTAGTATTAGGGCGTGAATAAGTGTATCTACCAAAAGTATCTTAGGGAAAATTATTTCTTTTCTTTTTTTATTTTTCTTTCTTCTTCTTCCTCCTCCTCCTCCTCCTCCTCCTCCTCTTCTTCTTCTTCTTCTTCTTCTTCTTCTTCTTCTTCTTCTTCTTCTTCTTCTTTTTCTTCCTCTTCTTTTTTTTGTGGAGACAGAGTCTCCCACTGTTGCCCTGGGTAAAGTGCTATGGTATCATAGCTCACAGCAACCTCAAACTGTTGGGTTCAAGCAATCCTCTTGCCTCAGTATCCCAATTAGCTGGGACTACAAGCACCCGCTACAATTCTCCACTAGTTTTTCTACTTTTAGTAGAGATGGGGTCTAGTTTTTGCTCAAGATGGTCTCAAACTCCTGAGCTCAAGAAATTCACCAGCCTTGGTCTTCCCAGACTGCTAGGATTACAGGCATGAGCCACCTCGCCCAGCTGTGAAAATTACTTGATACCTTGCACTGTTTTTTAAGCTGTTAATTGTTTTGTATTAATAATCTTTTACTTTTCTTTTCACATGTGATAGAATTTTGAAATTTTTTTTTCAATTTGAAACATCCCAGGGGGTATATTACTTCTTTATGAGGAAATGTTTTTAATCAGTATTTTGTTTAAAAAGCCTGGGATTAAAAAAATTTAAATGACTGGACTATGCCAATGTGTTTTTTAAACTGCTCAAAAATTGTATAAATAAAATGAAAATAATGATTATCACCAAATGTTGGCAATGATGCAGATAAACTGGACAACTTTTTTTTTCTCAGATAAAAAGCAGTTTTATAAACCCACAATCCTCTCCAGATTGACTTGGTATATTTCAGCAGAAGGTGGCTTGTGGGAAGTTGACTGAACAGATGCTCCAGATCTGGAGGCCTTGACACGTGAAGGGCCTTTCTCCCTTTCCACTTTGTCCCCCACGCTCAGTGTGACTTTAGGAGTAGGTCACAGTCCTATGTGTGGGGCAGGGTGTTCCATAGAGACCTCCAGACAGAGCCCAGAACTACCAGCGGCTGCAGGGAACACACATGCTGAGGACCCTGGGGGGGACCCAGGAGGGCTAGAGACCAGGGCCCTTCCAGGAACGTGATCCTTGGGAAGACAGCTAGGGGCCATGCTGCAGTCTGGTCCAGGATGGGGCTGCCTTGGTCCTACCCACAGCACCCACAAAAGCTGAAGTGTCTGTGTGTCCCTTCACATAATTGGTACTGTGCCACCTTCTATGGAAATAATGTAAAATAAAAATGTCTGATGTCTGGTTTTTTTCCCTGCTTCCAAATTTGTAGACAAGATTTTTTGCAGCCTTTTAAAAGTCTGGTTTTCAAGCATCTGTGTCAATCGGTGGGACTCCTTTGGTATCCGGAGGGCCTCGCTGTCCAACACCATCACCCGGTGCAGGACGCCTGGAACTGATAGAGCACTTTCGGGTTCTTCTCTTCACCCACACACGGGTCGTAAAACCCAGGCAGCCCAGCCTGGGAGGCCTCTGTGAGGATGAGCTTCGAGTCCTTCCCTAGGCACTGCAGGGGCACAGTCACGTCAGTCACCTTCACCTTCTTGCTCTTCTTGCTCTTGTCGTTGACAAACCAGGCATTCAAGATGATGAGCCCCATTCTGGACTCTTCTGCCTCGATTATCCTTCGGACAGATTCCTGCATCAACCGGACCGCGGCTTCTGTCTCCTGCTGCTTCTGCAGAATGTCAGTGGCGGCACTCTCCCTCTGCTTCCCCGGGTCCTTCTCTTTTTGAGCCCTGAGATAAGGTTTGCTGATCAGACGGTGCGTAGCAAAGTAGACCACGAGAGGCCCCACGGCGGCATAGAACACAGCACGGGCAGAAGCTGATCTGCCAGGTGGATGGGGAAGAAGTATGTCTGGCTGGCCCTGTTTAACTTGACTTCGAGAGAAACGCCCTGAGGGACCCCGACACTGACAGCAGCACCCAGGACACTGTGCCTGGAGATCTTCCTCTCAGCCCCATACTCAGCCACCGTCCGGAAGAAGCCTGCCTTCAGGAATCCGTTCACACGAGTCTGATCGTCATCTTGGAGTTTGTGCTGATAGCTGAGCAGTGCGAAGGAGTGAGGCTCCCCAGCTGCAGGGCCACAGCGAAGGGGCTGGTCTTAGTGTCCCGGACGATGCTGCTGTTCATGGCTGACTGGATGCCCCAGCGCCACTGCAGGTAACCCACAGTGTTCTTGTCCGAGTTCCGTGCTAGGACCGTGGTGCGGCCAGGTTGGATTCCACGGGATGAAAACTGCAGAGCACAGTTTGTCGTCACAAAGCATCTTGGTGTGAGATTGCGGAACAGCTTGAGGCCAAATAAAGGCCCCTGTAGGTCTCCTGCTCCAAATTCCAACTCTCCCTCTCTTCCCTTTGCGGAAGTGACTCGTCTGAGAGCAAAGTTAATGGAGCCCCCTCCATTCCCATTCTGGGTCGAGAGGCTTCCAGAGAGGATGGCCGTGTCCGTAGCTGTCAAGGGTGCCTCAATGGACTGGGATATGTGCATTTTATTAATTTCAATCTGTGGAAAGCCACTTTGGGATACATCTTCGTAATCCTCATCATAGCGATCAAAAGATCAAAAAGGTCAGTGGCATCCACTCCAAAGCTGGTGGGCCCCTTGGGATTGGTGCGCTGCTGCAGCCTCCTCTCTTCCCTCTCTCTGCAGCCGCTCAAACTCCTCTCGAATTTCAGCTGGGGTTCTCCTCCTTTCCACAACCTCCCATCCTTCCATTTCCAGTCCTCTCTTCCCATATATATCATAGATGGCCCTGGTTTGGGGGTCACTAAGCACTTCGTAAGCCTGGTGAACAAGGTTAAATAGTCGTCCCGCCTGTGACTTGAGCTCCGGTCTCTGTGCTTGTCTGGATGGTCAAGCATACACAGCCTCCGGTAGGCAGCTTTTAGCTCTTCAGAAGAGGCCTCCCTGCGCACGTTCAGCAACGAGTAATAGTCTTCATTGTCCAGCTCCTCCTCCTTCCTAAACTGGACAACTTTTACTATGGCTGGTGGGAATGTAAAATGGTATGGCTGATCTGGGACATAGTTTTGCAGTTCTTCTAATACCTAAAAATAAATTTACCATGTGAGCCATCAGTGGAATTCTTGGGTAATTACTTATAAAATTCAAGACTATTTTACACATAGAAATTTATATACAGGGTCCATAGTAATTTGACCCAAACCGGAAACTACTGTTGAATAAACTGTGGAATACAGCTCAGTAATGAAAAGGAACAAGCTATTAATATGTACAACAATTTGGATAAACCTCAAGGAAATTATACTGATTGAAAACCATAAATGTTAATGGGATCTATACTGCATGATTCTATTTATTTTTCATTTGTTCAAGAACATAAATAAAAAGAACAGATGGTTGTTAGTGGTTGCAAGGATTGGTGTGGCAAGAAGTGTGGGGAAGGGGATGAGTGTGGCTATGAAGGCTAAATGGAGGCTTTCTTGTGGTGATAGCACAATGTACCATGTTGATTGCTGTAGTAGCTACACAGACTACATTTATGATTGCACATGTGCGATCATACATAACTCAAAAACAAAATATGAATAAGCTCTATAGAATGTCAATATTCTAACAATGTCAATATCTTACTTTTGATATAACTGGGGAAATCTGAGTCAAAAACTATGAGGATTTATATGTACATTTCTTTGAAACCTTCTATGAATTTATACTTATTTCAAAATAAAAGGAACTGAAATCATTCCATTATAAAAAATTTTCCTCCTTCTCCATAATGTTTACGCTAATTTTCTTGACCCTACCTAAAATATACTTTTTTTTTAATTTTAAGGAATAGAAAATAAGCAAATGCTATTTCATCTGGCTCAGAATTTAACTTATTTTTACATTTAATTTTTAATATATTAACAATACATACTTTAGTAAAAATAAATTTGCAGAGTAAAGTAAAATTTGTCTTTCCTTTAAGAAGTTAGCTCAGCTCCCTAAAAATCACACTACAAGCAATTTCTTACTTATTACTGAGCATCGAATATACATGTTTTTGTAAACCTAACACCCATGGTGAGTAAAGTAATCTGCCTTTGCTTAGAAACAGGAGATTAACAGCAAACCAGTTACAGTAAACAGTAAACCAATTAATAAATAAATAATTTCAGATTGGGAAAATAAGAAAGCACAGCAAATAATGAACAGTAATATGTGAGGCCTAAAGAGAAGCACTAAATAAATTGGCTGAGTACCTCTTTCCAAAAATGACCTTCCATCAAGATACAAATGACAAAAGGAGAAAGCCAGATGAAGATCTGGTCCTAGGTGTGTTTCAGGGAACAAAAGCATCTAGTACAAAGGCCTGAGTTGGGATTGAACTTGGCATGTTAGCAGGTGGAAGGAGCCCCATGTAGCTAGAAGGAGGTTTGGGAGATGAGGAGTCAGATACAAGAACAGTGTAGATTAGAGATGTCCAACCTGCAGCCACGCTCCATACTGATTATGTGAAGACTTTTTTGGATTATCTGCAGTGTTGTAGATCACCAAAAGGATGCACAGACCTTCTGTTTTCTTAATTAGCTTTCATTAGTGTTATTGTATTTAATGTGCAGTCCAAGACATCTCTCATTCTTCCAATGTGCAGCAGAGAAAAAAAAAAAAAAGGTTTGGCATCCTGAAATTACTGCAAGTAAAATGGAAAGTTACCAGAAAGTTATAAGCAGGAAGATTTTATAATTTGATTTTACTGTTAAAAGATCAATTTGGTTACTGTGTGAAGAATGGATAGGTATGAAGGAAAGGGAACATGGTAGAAGCAGGGTGATAGATTAAGAGTCCAATAGAGATAAAGGTAGCTTAGATCAAAGAGAGAGCGGTCATAAAATGATTGTGCTAGTCCAAGCAAGAAACATCCAAGCTAGGTTTAAGGCAGTAGCAGTGGTGGCAGGAGGACTTCGGACAACTTTTACATGGCTGGTGGGAATGCAATTACGTATCCCTCCAACTTTAGTATCTCTTCAAGTTTTGACTAATTAGATGTGGAAAGGGGTAAGAGAGACTGACATTTAGTAGAATTCTCAAGTGCTTTATGTGGATGACTATGTGGCAGATGATATTATTAACCACACAGAAAATATATGAAGACAAGCATTTCTGTCTCTGAAAGAGCTAATCAACAAATTTTAGCTAGGTTATGTTGAGTTGACGGTGTCTTGAGGACAATCAGATGAAGGGGTATGGTAGACAGGTGATATATGAATCGAAAATTTGGGAAGAAATCAAGGACCAAAATATAAATTTGGAAATTATTAACATATTTGTGCATGTTACAAAAGAGCATGTCTAGGGGTCTAAGAAGAAACCACTAGTCTCAACATTGTGGGATGTATACATTGAAGAGTAATGAAAATATGAGTAATGCAATAGAACCTCTGTAATTTGACCATCCAAGGGACTGTAACAAACTGGTCATCATAGGAAGGTGGTCTATTGTACTGATATGTGCATGTGATACATGTCCAGTCTATAAAAATTGTCAACTTAAGGAGATGGTCAATGTAGAGAAGTGGTTAACTATAGAGGTTCTACTGTATTTGCATTATAGTCTGATTATGACCATGCAATGTACACATGTATGTATATGGAAGATATACATGCATGTGTACATTCTATTTTTATTCAACACTTTTTAATTTACCAATGACCTGAGACTATTGGCCTTCTGTGATCAAAATTTCAATAAAATTTTGAACTTCCTTAAGAAAGTAATGAAGAACAAACAATTCATTTTTTTTTCCTCAAGAAAAGTTGTGTTTCACAGGCAACTGAAATGCCATATGTAGACTAATAATGGATACTTTGGGAGTATTGGGAGATGGACGAATTCTCCCAATATCCCAAGATGTGAGAAATAGAAGATCTGAAAAGATCCAGAGCAGAATGAAATTTGGATGAACCATGTGATAAATAGAAGACCAAGAAATAACTTAAAGTGACAGTATGATTGATTGTACACAGTCATTAGTACTTAGAAGTTCTCCATGTATGCTGATGTCAATCAAGGGAAATTATCTAAGCCTTAAAATAAGTATCAGTGTCCAACAGAAGGTGGAGTTTCAAGGCAGATGGCCCTAGTGGATGCTGGGATGCAGATCTAAAAGATATTTTGAGCTCTCAAAACTCTTTCAGAGGTGTTACTCTAGGTGTGATCTTTCCTCAGAGCAAAAGAAGATATTTTAAACATTTTGATATACATGTGCATGATTATATAAATACATATTTTTAATTCAGCAAGTATTAATTTCTTAAGAAATGCTTTGCCAAGTGTTCTGCTCAGTAGTTCTGGAGGTACGTTGTTGGGCATAATCGATTGGGCCCAGGTTTCTTTTTATGTAATTAAAAAGGCAATAGTGGGGAAGGGTGAAGGGAAAAAGTAGAGTACTAAGGGGTCAACTGAATCTAGTTGAGTTCTACTTGGGTTAAGCCTCCCAAAGAAAGTGCTCTGCAAAGCTGAGACCTAAAGGATGAATAGACTTTATCCAGGCAGAGAAAATCAGGAAAAAATATTTGAGGCAGAATAAAACACAAGGGCAAAGTGGGGATTGTGTGGCTTCTTACAGTTTCTTTTAGTGGTGGAATTTAATAAATCACTTGATTCTTTGGTCTGTCCTGCTGTCACGATGTCCCTGACATCACCATTCTCCTGTGGTTTTGAGGTAAGCCACTAAACGACTCTGCACCCAGTTTTCTCATGTGTTGAGTGAGAATTCAGGGACAGTCTCCCAAAACACTCGGTGTGGTTGATGTCAACCCACAGGGAGCAACTGGCTGGGACAACCGTGGGCATGGTTGCAGGAAGTCTGCTTGCAAAGCCTTGCCCCGCCACATCTGAACTTGGGGATCTGAGGCAAGGTCTGTGATACTCTTTGAAAAACGTGAGGAAAACATATGGGTATGTTTTTGTTCTAAAATTGCCTTTTGAGACATTTCCAGTATGAAAGAAGCCACTGGAGAGATCCTATCCTCTCATGCGGTATGACACCTACACCTCACATCAAATTCAAAAAAAGAAAAAGGAAAAGCTCAATAGCCAAGAACAGAGACGCGAGGATGAGCAGAGACCAAATGCAATTTCCTGGCAGCAGAAAAGAGGGCTCATTCCAAGTAAGAGGAAAAATTTTTTTCCTCTAGATTGTGTTAAAATTTCATTGACATTCCATTCACCTGGGTGTGTTAAAACACAAATTGCTGGGTCTCACACTCAGACATACTGATTCAGGAGGTATAGGGTGGAGCCCAAGAAATAGCATTTCTAACAAGTTCCCGAGAGATGCTGATGTTGCTGGTCCCAAGGGTTATACCTTGAGAACTTCTGTATTAGAATTCACTGTCTTCTTCTTCTTCTTCTTTTTTTTTTTTTTGCCTTAAACAATAAACATTTATTTCTAATGGTTCTAGAGATTGGGAGTATGAGATCAGGGTGGCAACAGGATAGGGTTCTTGGTGATTGCTCTCTTATTTGTTTACAGATAGAATTCACTGTCTTCTAAACAATTTTCTGGCTGTTTCTTTTTAAACTAATGAGCCTAATTATGTCTTCACTTCCTATGATTCTCTCAAATAATCTCTACTTCTAATGGAAAGAACTGCAATGTAAAGACAGGAACATCATGGTTTTTTTTTTTTAAGACAGAGTCTCAAACAGTCACCCTGGGTAGAGTGTCGTGACGTCACAGCTCACAGCAACCTCACATTCTGGGTTTTAGCGATTCTCTTGCCTCAGCCTCCTAAGTAGCTGGGACTACAGGTACCCACCCCAATGCCCGGCTATTTTTTGGTTGTAGTTGTCTTTGTTGTTTGGCAGGCCAGCGCTGAATTTGAACCTACAAGCTCTGGTATATGTAGCTGGCACCATAGCAACTGAGCCAACATTGTATTTTTAATTATTTTAAAATGCCAGGCTAAATTCCAAGCTCCTACCTTGACTGAAATCTTTCATGGGGTTATTTTTTAAGTAAATGAACTCACTGGTCAGGTCATCAGAAACTTTAAAGGATTTAAGACCACTAAGTATATTCATGTTCATTAACAGCTAGAAAACCTCTTTTAATTATTTTTTTGAGAAAATAAATAATGAAAAATGCAGCAGTATTTGAAGGGTTATTTCATCTCCTATTGGCTTCGTTTTTATGTTGTCTGATAATTTCCTATAATGCAAGGTGAGAATTCACAGGCTTATATTTCCTCACCAAATTAATGCAAGGTGAGAATTCACAGGCTTATATTTACTCACTAAATTATTTCTTTTTTTTTTTTTTTGTGGCAGAGTTTCACTATGTTGCCCTCGGTAGAGTGCTGTGCCGTCATAGCTCACAGCAACCTCTAACTCTTCTGGGTTTAAGTGTAAATTATTTCTTCTTTTCAGACTTTTTTTCTTCAATCATGGAAGAATGACTTCCAAAAAGAGTTACATTTCATATTATACTATTATATTGGCATAAAAAAATCAAAACTCTAGGCATAAATAATTACTTGCTAATTCTCCATTCAAGCAACTATATTGGCAAAATCAGTGTAATCTATGTTTTCACAACATAATCTAAAGATAACGTCAACTAACTTAATATAGAGTTGGGTTTGAGAGCACAGTATCTTTATTTCTGCCTATTCTGGTAGCTTCAAGCTGCATTTAATTCTCTTAAAACTTGGGATGTATGTTCATCAGTTGCAAGTAAGAGAAAAGACCAGCTGAGAGAAGTAGGATAACTTAACATGCACCATGTGAAAGAACAACAGTATCTAACTTGTACCCAGGAGAAAATGAAGCATTTTTATAGTTAATTTAGGAAGAGAAAGGACTATTCTTCAGCCCTCCAGGCTCCTAATCATGCTGCCTTCTGAGTCTCTCATTAGTTCTTTCAATATCTCTTACCCTAAGACTATATTCCATGGCTCTATCCATTTTGAAACCCTACCCCAATCAATAATGGAATTGATTTTTAATAAAAATCTCAAAAAAACCCCAAAATACAAAACACTTTTTATTGGGAGCTCACAAAAGGTAATATCTTTTGAGATCCAGTGAAATTAGTCTTTACGGCCATAGCTTCAAGAGGATATATTGGAATAGAGTTTTCCTATGTCCCACAGGTTATAGACTCAGTCTCTTACTTCGTATCATATCTGATCTGAAATCTGTAGCTCTGTACTTTCTTGACTATTCATCTATCCCCAGATCCCAACAACCACCAGGTTCTGGACTCCCCTTCTTTCATACTAAGTATTTGTATACTTTCTCTTGTCTCTCTAGAACAGTGTTTTTAAACCTCTCTTACCCCACTGCACACTTGAACCTATAGTTAAACTTCCACACAACGCGTAAGTTATGTTGATCAAAAAAAAAAAAAAGGAGCAAAAAGTATATATTTACCTTGCTTTGAACTTCTTTTAGATATAATGTGATTAACGATCTTTAAAAATCTTGTGGTACACCGAAGATCCTCTCACGGCACATCAGTTGAAAACCACTGCTCTAGGAGATAAGGCTGCACAACGGTGTAACACACTTCAATGTTCAACATGGTTAGAATCCTGACAAATTCCCTATCAGGAAATGGAGGGATCATTCAAGGATTAAAGAAGACCAAAGCCTTGAGGCAGGAGGCTTTGCTAATATTCATATTATGGCCAAGCAAAATTTCTTTTCAGTGTGACTTAGTTATCCCCTGAGGAGAGGAGCAAGTTTGAAGAAGAGCATGCATGGAATGGAGAATGTTAATTTATTTAGCTTTAATTTAATTTGAAACCTCTAATAAGTGCTTAAAGTGAGAGGGAGCACTTTCCCTTTTAACACTGATTTTCCTGTGCATCTAGTTTCTTTTCTCTTTTTTCCTTATTTTCACCTTGAACTACCCAACGTGTAGACATTCTTCTGATGGAATTAAACACTGTATTCATTGTTTGCTTAAGTCACTGTATACATATAAAGTGGTAATCAACAAATACATACTGATACTGTAATGTAATTATAGGATTAGATGTCTTTGTAATGTTACGCATCTTAGTAACTCAAATCAGTAGAAATCAATAGCAAATCAGCAGCAAATAAAAACTCAGTAGGAAATAAAAACTACTGGTCTCACGGAAAAACTTTAGACAAAGACAACAATTAACTGTATAAAGTGTAACAGTTTACATTTGTTATCCTAAGTGATGTCCCACGTGGTCTAATATGGGAGGAGAGTATTATGCTCATTTTAAAGATAAGAAGTTTTAGCAACTTACTCAAGTCCGCATATCTAGTAAATCACAGGAAAATGTCTCAAAAACGTTGTCTTTTTTAGACATTTGTGCCTACAACATGTAGAAAAACATTGGAAACAGGAAGCTAAAATGGCTTCATTTTCTTTGTTTCCTTAACAGTGTAATCTGTTGAGAGTTTTTTTTTTTTTTTGTCCTTTTAATTTGGTAGTATCTTTTCTGCATTTTTGCCCCACCTGACCACTAACTGTGGGAATTCCTCAGAGTTTTGTGCTGCCCTGTCTTCCCATCTCTTCCCACACTCTAACGTGATTTAAGTGACTTCATCCACTCACACGGATTTAAAATTCCACCCACAGACCAACAAATTAAAAACATTTTATTCCCAAACATTTTTCTGAGTTCCAGATATAACTACTAGTGTTACAGCTCCATGTACGAGTGACCTCAGAATTTTAATTTTCTACCCACCTTCTACCACTTAACAGAAACTTGTTCTTCAGCCAATCTTCCCCAGGCCAACAATGGCACCCTCAGAGAGCCAGATGTCCAAGTCCTGAACCAGGAATTCTATCTGCAACACCCAAACAGGTCTCGAATGCGTCCTATTCCCATTATTTTCACCGTCAACACACTCTAAGTTGATATCAGTCCTTTTCAACTTGCTCCCTCAAATCTGACTTCAAGGAACAAAAGAATTTCTCTTTAAAAATGGAAATTAGGCCATTTCGGTCATCTATTTATATCCTTCAAGGGCTTCCTCTTAGCTTTGAAAGGCAAAATCGTACTGATAATTGCTTAGAAGGCTCTTCTTGATCAGCTCTCATTGCAAACTTCATGTCTTGGCTCTTTTCTTTCCTCTCTCACTGTACTTTTGCCTTCTGGCCTTTCCTTGGTCTCCCCAGTGTATCACTAACTCTTGAGAGCCTTTTTGCATGCTGGTTCCTCTTCCAACACTGTTCATGTAATTCATATTTTGTTGCTAGTCTTGTAGTTTAAGTCTTAACTTAGAAAGATCTTGCCCCTCTTCATCTAAATTAAATCCCTTTACACACACTTTCAAACATTCTATTTATTTCTTTCCCCTACTTTTTATAGAACTTACCACACTATAAAATTATATCATCCCTTATATGATTATCTGTTTATTTATTTGTTTCTGTAATTCTTAGCAGACAATAACATTCATGAGATCAAGGGTCAAATCCATTTTGCTCCCCTCTGAATAATAACCTAGCACAGTCTCTCGTGGTATATGTGTTGATATTATTTTCCTTTAAACAAATACATGAACACATTTGTGGAATTTATTGTATATTGATCTGGAAGTCAAGACCCTTGGAATATAGTCTTTATTCTGAAACCAACAGCTTATGTGAGCTGGAGCAATTCTTCCCTTGTGGAGGCTACAGTTTCTTTATAAACACAAGGAAAAAGTGAGAATTTGTGTTTTCTGAATTCCTTTTATTTCCAAAAATCCCAGATTTCCCCAGAAACCATGGCTGGAACCTAAAAATATATTGACTAGGTCTGTAAAAAAAGGGAAAATGAGCTTACTTTTATCATCATGATGTTAGGCAAATTCTGTTGCCATTTTTGTATATTTAAAAGCAAATTTAGGATTGTATGTCCTGTCTCTGCCTCTCTCTTCTGCAAGCAGATTTAATAAGATAAAACTTATGCTCATTAATCACAAACAAACTGGATGATTTTGTGTGTGTGTGTGTGTGTGTGTGTGTGGATGTGGGTGCATATCATCTCATCGAGACCCCCATCTTTAAGTGTTCCTTGGTCCAAGGGATAAATGTCATCCTGAGATTTAAATGTGTCATTTCTCTATCCTACATGCTTCATTCTTTGTCTATAAAGTCAGAGGTTCTTGAGTTTACTGGGATCATAAAAATTACATTATAATCTAAACAGTTATTTTTACATGCCGTTAGGAGTCTCAGCAATGAGGAATCTGACATTTTTTTCTTCATTAGACTCTGTCTGAAAGACAGGATAACACAATGGACATTATGGTCTTTTTAAGTAAACATTCAACAACTCAACACTGCTCAGAAGAAAAAAAGAAAAACACTCTTTCCAAATCACTAGTGTTTATCTTCCACTGTCTTTCCATTCCTACATATGGTATCTTCTGTCTTACCTAAGTCTTGCTTTTCTTCTGTTATAGATCACAGATGTGGACCTGATAGTTTTATAAATTAGTCCTTACTTCTTGCTTTAAATTGGTTCCACATTTACAGAACATTTTTGGAATCTTGTAAGAACTCAAATATTTGTGATTATTTCTAACTTCAGAACTAAAGTTTTCCCCTTGAAGCACTAGGAGGCATTTTTTCAGTAGGTTCTGAAAACTTACTGACTTTACCCCCCAAAAGCTCGGGATCATTCATCCCAAATTTATTTGATAGTTAAGAAAACTAAAGTAGACATTGGAAAGTCAGCCATCCCACAGAAAGAAGGGGACGTTGGCAATAACGGTGGGCTTTGGGGTCTGCAACTGACTCACTTAGGCTTGGCTGCAAGAGTTCAAGTTGCGTAGATGATCATGTACCTTTCTTCCTCCATAGATGATTATGTACCTTTCTTCCTTGTGCCTAGGACCTAGAAGAAGGTGTATTTTAGTTTGTACTGGAATTTCCAAGAGTATAACATTTCATGGTGGGCCTTTATGGACTGTGTGTGACTTCCATCTATTTTCTTATTGCTTTATTTCCTTTGAGAAGGTTTATATAACTAGAAAAAAAAATAGTATAAAGATGTATTTTGAAGCCAGGTAGAATGGATTCAAATTTTGGTTCTCCCACTTTCTGTCCTGAGCCTTAATGTCCTCATCCACATATTAGAGGCAGTGTTATATACCTCACCAGGTTGTTGTAATTAAATAAGTTGGTGTCCCAAAGACAGCTCTTTGGATCATAATAAATGTTTACTAAAGTGTTGTTATTATTATACTATTTTTTACTCAAGTAGGCTGAGGACCGGATGGGTAATATATGAATAAGAGATGAGTTACAGGTGATCATAGGTTTCTAGCTTGTACAACACAGAGGATGACAGAGGAAAGTAGATAACTGAGAAAAGCAGAAAGAAAAGATGAGCAAGATTAGAGAGGCTGATAATAAGTTTAATGTTAGAAATCAATATGACATTCTCTGAAACATTTGTATGGAGATGCCTATAGTTTGTCCATAGTATGAATTTGAGGGCTGGCAGAGTGGCTTATGCCTGTAATCCTAGCACTTCAAGAGGCTGAAAGGGGAGGATCACTTGAGGCTAGGAGTTTGAGACCAGCCTGGGCAATAGCAAAACCATGTCTCTACAAAAAACTAAAAAAAAAAAAAAAAAAAATTTAGGTGGGCATGGCAACACATCTTTAATCCCCAGCTATTCAGGAGGCTGACAGGCAGAGGATCGCTTTGCCCAGGAGTTTAGGGCTGCAGTGAGCTATGATGATGCCAATGCACACTAGCCAAAGCAACAGAGCAAGATCCTATCTCAAAAACAAAACAAAACAACACAAGAAAAAAAAAAAACCAAATTCAGGTCATAGAACAGGTCATTAGATCCAAATTAGGCTATTATTGAGGCAGCATTGGTTGCTAAAACAATGGAGCAATACCTTGAATCTGCAATACCTTGATTCTGAATTAGTATGTATACAGACACACACGCATACATATTACTGTAGGTAAGTGGAAATTATAGATATATAAACATATAAAATTAGCCCATATCAAATGTCATATGGTATGGTCATACCTTCTGTCTTATCTAAGTCTTGCTTCTCTTAGTACTATTAGTACTAACTAATAGTACTTATTTTGCATAGTAAATAAGAGTTTTCTAAAAATATATTAAATTTGATATTAAGTATGATGTAGTTCTCAGTATAGATGTTGAAGCCAAACGGCTGGGCGAGCGTTCTGACTGCCATCGTTGGCTTGGTCGGGGTACTCAGGGTTGATGTGCTTGTTTCCTCATCCAGAAAGTGTGGCTAATAATAGCACCTCCCTCATAGGTTGGTGGGTGTAGTTCTATTATATATTTTATCCTCATGATTATTTAAACAAGTGGTGCATGCCATGAGATCTCAATACATGCTACCTGTGGTTGTAATAGGAATAGGAACAAAAATGCTTTGGATCCATAAAAGAGAGAAAACTTTTTTCATTCTGGGAAAGTTAAGAAAAATTTTCTCTCCCTGGATTTGCCTTCCTTGACCTTTCTCTCTGCCTGCCCACTCCCATTCACCCCTCAGAATCCCCCCAGACAGCATCCTTTTCTGGAAAGCCCTCTAATATCCCTGCCTTTCAGCTTTATCCGAGTGAATCTCTCTACTCTTTCTACTTGTGGATTCTGTTTCTCACCACCACCTTTTGAATTGTTCTTATTTGCTTGGATGCTTATTTCTTCTACAAGGGATCTTCTTAAGCTTGGAGTCAATGTCTTAAAACCTGGGATCCTTAGTACCTCCCCGAGTGCTTGATGCAGGAAAGCTGATTATTTATGCTAAATTGAAGGATTGAAATTACACTTGGGCTAAACTTTAAAAATTCAAAACCCTGACAAATTTATAATTCTCAATCTGCTAAGAATGGCGATGACTTCATACTACGGTCAGGCACAGTACTAATGATTTTGCATGCTCTATTGGATTCTAGTATCATGAAAATTTTTTTCTATCTCTTTTATTTTCAACTTTGGTAAAAATGCCATTTGTATTGAATGTTGAAGAATGTCTTTTGAACAGGTTAGGAACTTACTGTTTAACAAATGTAAAGAAAAACTACACAGGAAAAGTAGGAAAAAATTACCTGGGGACTTTTGATTATTAAAGACTATTTTAATATAAAATGAACCAGAATGATGCCAAAATAAATATGTCAATTAATAAGATGGAAAGAAAGAAAAAGTTTTTTTCAAAAAATGAAGTTCAGACAACTGAATAATCATTTTGGAAACAATAATAAAGCTAAAACCTCACATCGTATCTTAAGATAAAAATAAGTCTCAGATGAATTGAAGCGTCATCTTTTTATTATGTAAAATCCAATACAATATACGTACATATATTATTATTTAGAGTTTGGGAAAGGTCTTTTTCTAAGATTACAACAAAGGCAAAAACTATATTTTAAATTGAAATCGATAGAAAATGTATTAAGTTAATTTCCATATAATGAAAAATTTATGAGCAATGTTGCAAAAAATAAAGATATAAATGTCAAAAGAATACTTGTAGTGACTACAGTAAAGTAAGGATTAATGACCCTAACTTACACTAAACTCTTCAATATAAATACGAAATCAATTTTCATTCATACAAAGAAAATTAATACATAATATAACTAGTCGTTCCTCAAAAGTAGAAAAAATAATTAATGAAGACATTTAACTCAACAGAATATCAAATATATAAAATTAACCCATATTAAATGTCAGTTTAAAACTATAATACTGAGTGTCTTGTTTTGAAAAAGAGTGAAACCCATTGTTGGTATGTGTGTAGAGAAATTGATCTGATGTAAATTGTAAATGAAGAGGTTTCTCTATACACCTTTTTCGAGAGTAAATTGATAACAGGTTATGTTGCAAAACTTATAGAAGTGTCTATCCACCTTGATGCAGCATTGCTAATTCTAGAATTTTCTACTAAAGCAAGAGTCAGAATTGTGTTTAGATATCAGCGTGCAGAGCTTACAATACAGTGTCTTTATAACACTCCTGTCCTCCAGGGGCCTTAGAATAAATGCTAACTATTTCAACTACCGGTTAGTTATCAGCCATTAAAAAAAGGTTTGTA
Organism: Perodicticus potto; assembly: GCA_963574655.1. Taxonomy (NCBI): domain Eukaryota; kingdom Metazoa; phylum Chordata; class Mammalia; order Primates; family Lorisidae; genus Perodicticus; species Perodicticus potto. The sequence continues at coordinate 85,313 of CAUYRH010006847.1, forward strand.
TTTATTGACATGAAGATGACCACAATATATTGTAAAGTATAAAAACTGTTTTAAAAATACCACATTTATTAATAATATATTACTAAGAAATGCATGTATATATTAGGTAGAAGTAGAGCATTCATGTGAAAGCATAAAATATATATAAAGATTTTGTCTAGGATAGTATTTTAGGTGATTTCTATTTTCTTCTCTCTCTTTGTGTTGATATGTACATATGTACACACACATACCTATTTCTATAGGTATATAGCAATAAAATATTATGGTGTCTAGAATAAATTTATTATATATTTATATTTGCAACATGTTACTGTGAAAAAAAAAGAAACTGCCAAATAACCAAACAGATTTTTTTTAAAAAATGTACTCCTGTACTTTCCAGTGGTATTAGCTAAGTGCTTGGAAATGGTCATTTTTAAGGCCTCCCCCTGTGTAATTAGAAACACAGCTGCCGAGTCTTACACACCAATCATTCTAAACTCCAGATTATGTTTTCTTAGTTTTCCTTCTCCTAATTTTCCAGAGTCTAGACAAAATAAAACACAATGAATTATTAGCCCATGGAAAAACTGCTAGGGGCGAAAGACCATTTTCAAAATCTTCTTTTTTTAATAAATATTAAATAATTTGTTTTGTTCTACAACCTCAGAGTTCAAAACACCCATGATTTATAGTTTAGAATTACGGGTTTATTTCCCATGGAATGCCAGATACATTTTCCAGATGTGTTGTTTGTGAGGCTGTGTTATTTATCATAGGTGACAGGCTTTCCCTCTCTAATTAGTTGAAGAGAAAAGAGTAAGCCTGTTGAAATCATTTTAGAAACAAGATACAGTGGCTACTTAAGCATCTCAATCTCAGCATAGATGTGCTGGAAGATGTATATAGCTGACCTATACCATTGACACATATCATTTGGGGCGGATTTTGTTAAGATGACTCTTCCTGATATAAAGATATATTTTCAAGTTGGGGATAAAACGGCATTCTGGTATGTTTACATCAAACTGGTTAACAGAGCCTTTACCTCACTTACTTAATTATTGGGTTAAGACATTTGTACTCTACTATTAAGTTATATATAAAATCAGCACATTGTACCACATACATGCATTAATGTGTACAGTTATGATTTAATAAAAATATAAATAAAATGGCATTCTGGAGATGATATAATTGATATGTTTTTTATTTTATAATTCATGTAATAGAAAAATAATAATAAATAGATGAAAATAGAAATCTAGCTGATACTGATGTGCTTCCTTTCTAATTTATTAATCATTGGGCAAATATTAATTGCCCTTTTAATATTTCTATCATGTCTCTTCCCTGTTTCTTTGTTGAAAGGCAATTTTCCGTGCCTCATTAAAAATTTTTAGTCTTCCTTTAGATAATGATGTTGATTTTGGTACTGTTGGCTAACAATGACAACTCCCACAATAAAAATTGCTGTTTATTAAATACTTTATGAGAAACACAACTCTATTATTATTATCCCTATTTTAGTTTTAGTTGTTTTTTTTTCTTTAAGACAGAGTCTAACTCCATTGACCAGGCTAGCGTGCCATGGCATTAGCCTAGCTCACAGTAACCTCCACCTCCTGGGTTCAAGCGATCCTCCTGCTTCAGCCTCCCCAATAGCTGGAACTATAGGCCTGTACCACAAGGCTCAGCTGATTTTTCTATTTTTTTGAAGAGATGTGTTTTTGTTCTTGCTCAGGCTGTTCTTGAACTCCCACCTTGGTCTCCAAGAGTGCTAGGGTCACTGGTGTGAGCCACCATGCCTGGCATTATCTCCATTTTACATTTAAGGAAACTCAACTGTGAAAAGTGATTTGGTAGTAATTTGGTGGAGATGGAAATCAAGACCAGGTTCATGTGATTGTGACTTAATTACTATATTTTATTATTACCTTTGACAACACATTCTAGAAGGAGAAAATTTATTTCTTTTAAGCAAAAAATACATTTAGAATGTCAGTGAAAACACCGTTTTGTAACCTACAGACTTAACACTTTTTCTTCCAGGTGTTCTATAAATTCTTACAAACGCCTACAAATCAGAAGTGATCAGGAGTAGAGAAAAATAATATGAAAGGTGACAGCTACACTGAGGACAGTAAAATGCCAGCCAGTGGTAAATAAGATGACGCCCAGCTTCATTAAGATTTCTGCCTACAAGCCTCATACTTTATTTCTCAGCCCTTCTCTCATGGTTTTCTTGAAACTTATATGGGGTAGTATTCTCAAATATGCTTGATTTTGTCTCTGTCCCTAGTTGGGGGGGGGCAACTGGAAATGAAGAAACAAAAACAGTTGAATAAATAAATGAATGAATGGACATCTTTAGTAAAATGTTTCTAAGTATGTTTGAAGATATCTATATACAGGTATATTCAAAAGTATTTTGCTAGTTATTTTTTTTTTAAGTTTGCCAACGAAAATCACCTTCGCAGACTATACAGTGTGAAATCAATTCAGTGCTTTTGGGAATATGCAATGTGCAATACACATGTTTTTGTGATTAAACATAAATCAAGTACATAAACACGAATTGATTAACTTTTCTCTGTTTATGTGGAGAATATTTTTCAAGCTTCAGTAAGAATCCTTTACTTGGGCTCCTTGGAGGGTTTCAGAGGTCCCTCAGAAGTCCAGCTTTTTATGCAGAATTTTGTGTTACAAGTAGGTGTGTGAGTTTTTCTTTGCAATATTTTTTAATACCATTTGCCAGGGCCAGTTTTACAGTTGTTATGTTTGCTCTACTTTAACTTATGGCCCCATGGATTTTATTTTTTTATTTTTATTTTTTTGTAGAGACAGAGTCTCACTTTATTGCCCTCGGTAGAGTGCTCTGGCGTCATAGCTCACAGCAACCGCCAACTCCTGGGTTTAGGCGATTCTCTTGCCTCAGCCTCCTAAGTACCTGGGACTACAGGCGCCCACCACAATGCCTGGCTATTTTTCCGTTTTTGCAGTTCGGCCGAGTCCGGGTTTGAACTTGCCACTTTCAGTATATGGGGCCGGCATCCTATTCGATGAGCCACAGGTGCTGCTTGGCCTCATGGATTTTAATGGTCAGCAAGAGAAAATACCTCTTCGTCATTTTTATCTCTTTTGTTAATATGGAAATTGTTATATTGTTTTCTTATTTTCTCTCTTTTCTTCATCTTCTTTTCTCACTCTTTCCTTTAATAGATAACTGTGAGTTTATATCTATAAAAGCTACTTATGAAAAATGAAACTGATATACATACATGCATTCTAGAACAGTACAATTGCTGTGAGATGTCATAACATGGGCTTGATTTTAAAATTACATTGAAGTAAACTAGTTTTCCTCTCACCAGCCATAATACTGTTGCATCTTGCAGGCGATGACGCACAGATCTTAGGCTGGCGCCACGTTTACACCCTGTATGGGACAACTTGCTTCTTACAAATAAAATAGGGCAATGGGTGTTGGGATGTCCCTCCTGTAAGTATGACGAGGCCCGTGTCTGTGCAGAAATGTGTGTATAGGTGCATATTGCTAATACACAGGAAAGACTTTCCACTGTTTCTCCCTGACTTAAAAAAGGATTAATAAATTCCTATGTTATAAATCATCTATGGAGAGGGCAGGGTGGTAAGAAACCGCAGCTTTAGGAGTTGGGAACATCCTCCCACCAATGGCGGTAAAAGTGAGGGAACCTACAACCACAAGGAGATGGATTCTGCCAACAACCTGAGACAGGCTGCAAGTGTATCTAAGCCGACTCGGGTTTCTGACACACACAACTGGCAGATAATGAATGCGTCTTCTTTCCAGTCACTGAGTTCATGGGAATGTGTTAAACAGGATTTAAAAACGGATTCAATTAATATTTTCCTTATTCGTGTGTGCAAGTGGTGGGTCACACAATTCCAGTGGAGAACCAACTGGATAAAAGAGTTTACCTTGCCAGATAATTTTCCCAGTCATTTAACATGAACTTACAAGTTTCTTGGAGTTAAGGAAAACCAGTTTTAAGTTTTGAAATAGTAAGAAGGCTACCTTTATTTTCGTGGTTCGATTTATGAATGTCATAATTACACATCTGCATTTCATTTTATGATATGGTTTCAACAACTTTTAAATCTTTCACCAAAAGACATTTTAAAACTACGCTATGCAGAAAACCCTACTGTTTGGGAGCTTTGGATGGGAAAAACAGGAGCACCTCTTGTCAATTTTGAAAGACACTTATGTAGATTAAATAATTTCTGTATGAAATTATATGGAGAATAAATATTTTGAGTATTCTGTAACTGTAAAATGAAAACATGTTTATAATTTTTGAATCAATTTATAGAGACAGAGGATTAATGAGTGTATAATTTATGGTGAAGAAGTTTCTTCAGGAGTTGTGTGCGAGCAGCCTTAATGATCTAATGACCCCAGGTTCCTCACAGGGCACCTATGTTGTGGAATGTCACAAAAACTGTAAAGCTGTATTTTGGGTGGATGAATAATTATGTTCTGAGATAAAGCAAAACAATTAAAAAGCTGGGTCAGAAGGATTTTAAAAGGATGCATATATAATCATTCATGCTGTCATCCTTCTCCACTTTTTTCTAAAAAGTATTCTTTTGCCCACGATCTGGATCCTAGACCCTCCTATGTATTCAGCCTTCTTGATCTAGCACTTGACTACTTAACCGCCTCTTTCTTGGATCCTTCACATCCTTGGCTCTTCTCCTTCATCAGGTATTCTTGCCACCCCATCATCTTTCATCTTCCAGCACTCCTTTCCCAGCTCTGACCCTATCTCCTTCTCTAGCAATTATCTATTTACTTCCGCTTTCTGTCAAATTTTACCATATGATTATTTGACTTATTCCTTAAAACCTCTGCCTGATCTCTCCACTTCGCAAACCGTTTTCTACCCTCCCTAAAGAATGACCAAATACACAGATCTTACAGTGTTGCTTTTCTGATTAAGGAGTTCCCTGACTTCTCCTTACCTTTGTTCTAAAAATGATTCCTGCTCTTGCCCTGTGCAGTCCTGTGCTCCATCACCCGCCGGTTTGCAGCCCTGTCTCTGTCTTCTCCTGCCATTCCCTTGGAGTCTGTGGTCTAGGTGTCTGTGCACTTATTCTTATGTCTTTGTGCCTATTAGAATGTGTGTTCCTCGAGGACAGCACCTGAGCCTGGTTATAAATGCTTATCAAAAGTATGTTCTGGTTAATGGTGAAAGGTATGGGTCCAGTGTGGTACATGTATACCATGGAATACTATGCAGCCTTAAAGAAAGATGGAGACTTTACCTCTTTTGTGTTTACATGGATGGAGCTGGAACATATTCTTCTTAGCAAAGTATCTCAAGAAAGGAAGAAAAAGTATCCAATATACTCAGCCCTAATATGAAGCTAATTTATAGCTTTCATATGAAGGCTAAAACCCAATTATAGCACAAGAATACAGGGAAAAGGGAAAGGGAGGGGAGGGGAGGGGGGAGGATGGGAGGAGGGAGGGCAATTGGTGGGATCACACCTACGGTGCATCTTAGTAGGTTACTGGTGAAACTTATTAAATGTAGAATATCAATATCTTCATATAGTGATCAAGAAAATGCCATGAAGGCTGTCTTTAATAGTACAACCAAAATATTTCAGATTGTATATGAAGTCAGCACATTGTGCTCCATGATTGCACCAATGTACACAATTATGATTTAATAAAATTATTTTTAAAAAAAGATGTGGAACAAATCCAAGTGCTCCTCAACTCATGAATGGATAATAAACTGTGGTATATGTTTACCCTGAAATATTTTTCAGCCATAAAAACGATGGAGGCTTTGCACCCTTTGTATTTACCTGGGTGGATTTGGAGATCATTTGCTTAAGTGTTTCAAGAGTGTAAAAGCAAACATTCCATGTACTCAATACTAATCTGAAAACAATAGCTCAACCACTACAGGCCAACATGAGAGAAAAACACAATTAAATACAAGAAGTGAAGTGGGGAGAGAGGGCTTAATTAGTTCCCACCTATTCTGTACAATGTAGGGGTATATGGTACAACTTGTGGGTTAATGACTCAGCTATAACTCAAACTTTGGACTTTACCATACAAATGCAAATAATATTTTCTAATCTTATGCACCTTCACATTAACCCGTAGTAAGAAAGAAGACAAGATAAAAGGAAGAGAGAAGAAGAAGGCAGAGACCACTGCAGATATGGGTAACAAATTGAAACCAACATCAAAACTAATAAACGAATGGAAATAAGGAAAAATTCTACGTCATTTTGAAATAAATTACTGACAGAAATGAAAGATTCAAATTAATGACAACAGAAGCCAATAAAAAATTAAATTTATACATACATTCTAACATAAAGGTAACTGAAATATAAAACAGAGACTTCATTTAAATATATAACAAAACATATCCTTAATTTTAAAAACTATATTCAAATATTAAAAATTATTAAATAGTGCATGAAAATATAATATAAAATATTTAAGCTGCCAGTTAAGACATTGAGCATCAATAATAAAAACAGACATATTAGGGATCAAAAAATAATCACTTATAAGGTTAAAAAAATTCTAATGGGACTCAGAATTACAGCAACTATGTTCTGATGACATGAAAATATGATCAGTTTCCGGCTTGGCGCCTGTGGCTCAACGGGCTAAGGCACCAGCCACGTACACCTGAGCTGGAGGGTTCGAATCCAGCCCTGGCCCGCCAAACAACAATGACGGCTGCAACCAAAAATGGCCGGGCATTGTGGCTGGCGCCTGTAGTCCCAGCTACTTGGGAGGCAGAGGCAGGAGACTCACTTGAACCCAGGAGTTGGAGGTTGCTGTGAGCTGTGATGCCACGACACTCTATCCAGGGTAACAGCTTGAGGCTCTGTCTCAAAAAAAAAAAAAAAAAAAGAAAAAAGAAAATATGATCAGTTTTATCCAAGAATATTATAAATCACGTAAGGTATTCACATATAAAGTCAATAGGCAGGTAGTAGAAAACATGAAATATTCCAGAGAATGAAGCATCTGTGAATCCTTCTGGTTAAAAAATGCACTGATCAAAAGTTATGACTTTCATAAGAAAAACAATCCCCCAGCAATGAATAAACTCTGCCAAAAGGATGGAGGATGGGCCATTAATAAATTTATGTATAAAACTATGTTAAATTTTGCTTGCAGAACAGACTATTAGAAGGAAATTGACATTGTAAAATAATAGTGTAGCTTAAGATTATCAGCAGGTAAGAGGTAAGGGAGAAGGAGCAGTCCGTTGTCCTTATTATTCACAGAAGGTGTGAACCGATACTACATTAAACCGAAGCACAAGGTTAACAAAGCAGGTCTTGGTGGTTTTCTCCCCTAATATTTTTTAGCCTGTAAGCTATAATTTAGCTATAATTTAAAAAAATAGTATCTGTATGCTAATGCATAATATATGTAAAGTTCAAGAACATCTTTATTTTACTATCTTTTGTTAAGCAAAATAAAATTGAAATTAATACTTTTTATTTATAAAAATCTCTTTGCAGTATTTGGTGGGATCATACTTACGGTGCGTCTTAGAAGGGTACAAGTGAAAATTACTAAATGTAGAATATAAATGTCTTCATATAGTGATTAAAAGGCCATGAAGGCTATGTTAAATAGTTCAATGAAAGTATTTCAGACTGTATATGAAAGTCAGCACATTGTGCCCCATGATTGCTCCAATGTGTACAATTATGATTTAATAAAAATTAAAAAAAAATTATACTTAGAAAACAGTCCCTGTACATCTAGTCATCTCTCTTGGAATTACCTAGACACCTACCTAATACACATTACAGTTACATTCTGAGTGGTGTGATATGAGGTGTTATGTGTAGATGGAAATACTGAATTCTTTATTACAAATACACATTGTTTTTACACATGATAAAGTGGAATCAAAATGCAATAGTTAATAGTTGCTACTTAGTTGTAGGTTGCTGATTTTATTCTTTATTTTTAATTTCCCCTCCCTCCATGAAAAAATGTACGTAATATATACAATCTTTTTTGATGACATCTGGACTCTTGTTCCCATCCTAGAGATCCGCATTTTTTTTTTTTTACTAGTTTAGTGTGTCTTCTTTTAGACTTGCTTGCATGTATGCCCTAACATACATATGGAGTCTCAGTTTTAATTGTGTTTATATAATAATTTCATATGGCATATTGTGTTCCATTGTTTTCTCTTTTAAATTGCTAAGTTACAGAGTTCTTTATATAGAAAAATGTGTTCTTTTAATTCTATAAAATATTTTATTATATAGACACATTTTTTTTTTAGCTATTCACCATTTTTTGTCATTTAGTTTGGTTCAAAAATTTCCCAAGATTTAAAACTTGAATAGATGTTACAATAATCATCACATTTTATATTTTTTGAGGTCACAAGTATATTTCCTAAGGTAGATGATGAGGCATGAAAATGATGAATCATTTAGGAACATAGTTTTTCCTTCTTCAAATTCCTATCCAAACTATCTTTACAAATTTACATTCTCACAAGAAGGATTGTGCCTTCTAAATAAAGTATTTCCACTCTCCAAGGCTAGTCTACCTATCTGCTTTCTACTTCAAGTCACATTTTACAAATCTTTTATTCAAAGTGAAGTCATGATCCAGAAAATGTTTATTATTATTCTCTCTCTCTGACTGCTTCATGGGATGGAGAAATATTAATAAATAATTGATCTATTAATCCATTATGTTGATGAATGCTCTATAGATAAGCAGAGAGGAAAAAGTAAAGGATAATCAAATCAAAGTTTAGAATATGTCAAAGGATGTGTGAATTGTCTTAAAAGGTAAGAGTGTGGTCTCTAAGTATAGTGGAAGAATGAGTATGAGTGTTCCTAAGAACTATGTAAAGATAAAATACTTGGAAAACAGGGGGTATGATCTCAAAATCTTATAAGGGTAACACATAGGTGAAATTGCCCAAGGGTAAGAAAAACAGCATAAGAGAGAGGGTCATGACCCAGCCTTACTGCTGGTCAACAGTAGGTGGAAACCATGGTAAATGGAAGAGTTTGGGCCCAATTTACAAAGCTGCTATTCAAATACTCAATACTATGAAGCTTTGAGGATCCAGTGTTGTCAAAAATTTAGAGTGACAAACCTGATGTAATTAGCCTGAGACTGTCCCAGTTTAAATTCCTGAATCTTAGAATCCCTGGCATACTGGGACAGTTGGTCACCCTAATTATGGAGTACTTTTGTGGCCCCTATCCAGCCCAAAGACTGTCACTTTGTAACTTTAGAAGAACAAAAGTCCCCATTTTAAGGACCTGTAAGGCATTCCATTTCTCTTGTGAAATCGTAAGGGAAAGTATTACAGGTAGGGGTTGAGGCGTTTGGTGGAGGCAAAATCATGTGCACCTATTACTTAACATTAAAGAAACAAGTTTGTTGTATTTCTTTAATGAAACTGAAGCTTTTTGATATCTTACAGAAGCTGAAATTTGCTACCAGTTAATTAGGTCATTGGTGAAATTAGACGAATAAGTAAGTTACTCCAAAGTTTCAGAGCATCACTGATCCTCTTTACAATTTCACTTTCCAATTATTAAGGGCGCTGCTACCTTGACATCTGTCTTCCATGACTGTACTTACCAAGTGCAGAACATCTCAGCATTGCAGACAATCTCAGATTGTCTAGTATCACTAGCCACCAGCTCTTAAGTTTATCTCCTGACCAAAAGATGCAGTAAGAACAATAAGTGTTATTTTTGATCAGAGCAAAATTTAGTACTCCCATCTTGGGATTTGAGATGTACTTGTCACCATAGTAACAAGACAAAAATATAATTTGAATAATACATTTGAAAATGATGTAGTGCAGAGGCCATGCCTGGAGGGAAAACAAGAAAGAGGGGGAGAGCAGAAAAGCACAAAATGTCAGTCTTTTATAGAATAATGCAGATAGTTGAATTATAGAATATCAGTATTTACTCAGTAAGAGTTCATTTTGAAGTGCAAGAATCTGAGATCCAGAGTAGCTATGTGACATTTCCAAGGTCACTCAGTGACTAATGCTAGGGATTCAGTCCTTATCTCCTTAACTCAACACTTATTTATAAATAAACATTTGTTCATCCATTCATGAATTTAAGGGCACTTTGATTGATTCTAAATATTTTTACTTGTGAATTGTGTAGGTATATTTTTATTGAAAAGTCCTTTTTTCCTTTGGGTAAATACCCAGTAGTGGGATTGCTGGATCAAATGGTCGGTTCACTTGTAATGCTTTGATGAATCTCCATACTGTTTTCCATAGAGGTTATACATTCCTGTCTTTATTCATGCCATCATGTACTATTTTGGACTTTTTAACAAACATTATGCTAAATGGGAAAAGATGCTACCTCATTGTCATTTTAATTTACATTTCCCTGGTGATTAGTGATGTTGTGCCTATTTTATATGTTTATTGGCCATTTGTCTTTCTTTTTTTGAGAAGCTTCTGCTCATGTCTTTTGCCCACTTTTTAATAGGGTTCTTTATTTTTTCTTGCTGATTTGCTTGAGTTATTCATAAATTCTGCTTATTAATCTTTTATTGGAGGTGTAGCTTGTGAATATTTTCTCCCATTCTGTAGGTCTATTTACACTGTTGAGTTTTTTCTTAATTGTGCAAAAGCTCTTAAGAACGCTCTTTGTCTTTAATCATCAGAGAAATGCAAATAAAAATCACTCTAAGATATTACCTAACTCCAGAAAGATTAGACACATCGCACAGTAACAAAACACTAGTTGCTGGCATGGATGTGGAGAGAAGGGAACACTTCTACTTTGCTGCTGGGATTGCAAATTAATACAACCTTTTTGGAAAGAAGTATGGAGAATCCTCAAAGATGTAAAAGTGGACCTTCCATTTGATACTGCAGTCCCATTACTAGGTATCTACCCAGAAGAACAGAAATCATTTTACCACAAAGACATTTTCACCAGAATGTTTATTGTGGCTCAGTTCATCACTGTCAAGTCGTGGAAGCAACCTAAGTGTCCATTAACCCATGAATGGATCAATCACATGTGGTATATGTATACCATGGAATAGTATTCAGTATTAAGGATTTTTAATGTATAGTATCTCAAATTAATACTATACATCAAAAAATATGGAGACTTTATAGCATTTATATTTACCTGGATGGTGTTGAAATACCTCCTTCTTAGTAAAGTTTTACAAAAACGGAAAAATAAATATCCAATGTACTCTATACTAATATGAAACCAATGCATAAACAATTACATGCTCATATGAACAACAAAACACAAATATAATCTAGTACAGGGGTAGAGGGAGGAGTGAAGGGGAGGAGGACAATTGGCAGAGGAAGGGAAGGCATGAGGTGGCATCTCACCTAATGTGCATGTAGTGGCAGTGTATAACATGCCCCCCAGGTGAGGGGCTCTTTTACAACTGGAACTTTGCCCTGGAAGTGACAACAATGTAACCTAAAAATTTGTACACTCGTATGAATTTGAAATAGAAAAATAAAACAAACAAAAAAAAGAATGGATAAACAAACACGAACATGTTCTCATTAGTTGGAAGTAACTGATGAACATGTACACAGAGGGAAGTAAAACTCGATGGAAACCAACCAGGGGTGAAGGGGATGAGGGGAAAAGCAAAACCTGCCCAACTGGTACTATAATATGAATGCTATTTGGGTGGCAGGCACAAATGATCCATGTAACTTAAAACATTTGCACCCTGTTAATATTTTGAAATTAAAAATATAAGCATTTGCAGGCCAAGGTACTGGGATCACTTGAGTCCAGGAGTTTGAGGCAAGTCTGGACAACTTAGTAAGATCCTATCTGTACAAAAACTGATAAAATTTAGCTAGAGTTGGGGCTAAGCTTTGTATTCACAACCACAGTTACTCTACTCAAGAGGCTGAGGCAGGAGAAATCAATCCCTTGAGACCAGGAGTTTGAGGTTATAGTGAACTATGGTGGTGCCACTGAACTTCAGCCTAGACAAGGCAACAGAGTAAAAACTTGTCTCTTAAAGAAATATATAAATAGTTTAATTTGCATTTCTCTAATAATTGAGGATGATGAGCATTTTTTCAAGTGTTTACTGGACATTTGTCTGTTGTCTTTAGAGAAGATTCTATTCATCTCTCTTCTCCATTGAAGTATGGGATTGTTGGTTTTTTTCTTGTAGATTAATGAAGTTCTGTATAGTTCCTGGTTATTAAACTTTTGTCAGATTCAAAATGTGCAAATATCCTTTCCCATTGGGTAGGTTGTCTATTTGCTTTGGTTGTTGTCTCCTTGGCTGTACAGAAGCTTTTCAGTTTAATTAAGTACCATTTGTTTATTGTTGCAGTTGTTGCTGTTGCCATGGCAGTCTTCCTCATAAAGTCTTTCCCCAGGCCAATATCTTCCAGTGTTTTTCCAATTATTTCTTTGAGGATTTTTATCATCTCGTGTCTTAAATTTAAGTCCTTTAAGCATCTCAAATCAATCTTTGTGAGGGGAGAAAGGTGCGCATCCAGTTTCAGTCTTTTACATACGGATAGCCAATTCTCCCAGCACCATTTATTGAATAGGGAGTCTTTCCCCCAGTGAACACTCTTGTTTGGTTTATCTAAGATTAGATAGCTGTAAGTTGTTGGTTTCATTTCCAAGTTTTCTATACGATTACAAGTGTCTATGTCTCTATTTTTGTGCCAGTACCATGCTGCCTTGACCACTATAGCCTTGTAATACAGCCTAAAATCTGATATGGTGATACCCCCAACTTTGTTTTTATTACTAAGAACTGCCTTAGCTGTACAGGGTTTTTTCTGGTTCCATACAAAACGCAGAATCATTTTTTGAGGTCTTGAAAGACGACAGACAAATGGCCAGTAAACACTTGAAAAAATGCTCATCATCCTTAATTATTAGAGAAATGCAAATTAAAACCACCCTGAGATACCATCTAACTCCAGTGAGAATGGCCTGTATCACAAAATCTCAAGATCGCAGATGCTGGCGTGGATGTGGGGAGAAAGGAACACTTTTACACTGCTGGTGGGACTGCAAACTAATAACAATCTTTTTGGAAGGAAGTATGGAGAAAGCTCAAAGAACTCAACCTAGACCTCCCGTTTGATCCTGCAATCCCATTGCTGGGCATCTATCCAGAAGAAAAAAAAAAAGCTTTTATTATAAGGACACTTGTACTAGGCTGTTTATTGCCACCCAATTTATAATTACTAAAGTGTAGAAACAGCCTAAATGTCCTTCAACCCAGGAGTGGATTGGTAAGCTATGGTATATGTATACAGTGGAATATCATTCACCCATCAAAAATAATGGAGACCTTGCAGCGTTTGTAGTAACATGGATGGAGGTGGAACATATTATTCTTAGTGAAACATCACAGAAATGGAAAAGCATGAATCCCATGTATTCAACTTTGATTTGAGGACAATTAATGACAATCAATGACACAGTGGGGCATGGGGGAAGGAGAGAGCAGACAGAGAAGGAGGGAGGGGGTGAGGGAAAGAAAACCAAAAAAAAAAAAAAAGAAAGAAAGAAAAGAAAAGAAAATAGTGACTAACTTACATATAAATTGGATTCAATTTTGACCAAAGTACATTACTTAAACATTAATTTTTTAATTTAACTTGTCAATATGTTGTTTGGGATATAAGTGAAACATGTTTGTAATTTCCCCTTACAACAATATATTTTCTCCAATTTCAATATCAGGTGTATCCAGATTAAGTAGAATGATATTGAAATATTTCTTGTTTTTTTATTGTTTATAAGATTTCTGGAATTGCTTGTCTTGTAAAATCATTGTGGTCTATGAGTTTATGATAGTTTGAACTTTGTTATTTAATTTAATTCATTGCTTAATTACTGTTTTCCTATGAATGATTATACTGTGGTTAATATGTTAGCATAGTAGTATTCCCAGATAGTTTTTTGTTTGTTGGGAGCTTGGGCTTTGGGGGGTCGGGGGGAGAGTTAGCACTTTGCTTGAACTATCTTATTTTATAACAGTGAAATTGCTTTCTCTTTTGTGATTTTTTTTTTGAGGTGAAATTTAAGTTTTTGTGTGAGTAGTATTATTATACCTATCTTGAGTGTCTTGTTTGTACTGTATCACATTATACGTTTGTTTAATTCTTTTTTTAATTTTATTAAATCATAATTGTGTACATTAGTGCAATCATGGGGCACAATGTGCTGACTTCATATACAATCTAAAATATTTTAATTGAACTGTTAAACATAGCCTTCATGGCATTTTCTTAATCACTATATGAAGACATTGGTATTCTGCATTTAGTAAGTCTCACCAGTACCCTTCTAAGATGCACTGTAGGTGTGATCCCACCAATTGCCCTCCCTCCACCCATTGTTTAATTCTTAATAAACTGTTCACTTGTTAAAAAGAAAAAAGAATATTTTGGCTGAAGTAAGTTTAGGAAGGCTCCACACATACACCTACACACGCACACACACACATACACTTTTTTAAAACTCAGGCAAAATTACTTCTCTCTATGATCCTTGAGACATAAAACCCTTTGCTTCAATAGAGGTTCAATAAACATCTGACCATTTAATGACCTAAAGTTCACACGACTCTCACAAGAGCATTGACTGCACTTATGTAGATTTAATCTTCACTTCAAAAACGTGTTAAGATGGACTCTTAATGCATTTTGCATCATTTTTAGAGTCCAAGTGGCCACTGTAGCTTCGTGGCTTTCAAATAGAGTCTATTTGTTACTCCTCGCTAGGTGATTTTATAGGTTGTTGACTACTTTATGAGACATTCATGCTGTCTGTTATTCTCTCTGAATTGCATGTCAATCCGTACTGGAGAAGGGCAGCAATGCTGTGAGGGAATTTTACTCTATTGTCACGTACTTTTATATTGCAGAAATGCCCAATAAAACCAGATTGGTCTAATTCATCTACACACTGAGTAATACCCAGGGCCCATGAAAATGACCAGGCCTCTTGGCATGAAAGTGGAGGTCATAGCTTTCCCTAACATCTCTCGCTAGGAGGGTTCACCTCATTAACTGCATTATCTCCCCAAGGTTTTTCCAGATGTGTAGCTTGAAAACCGGCTGCTGCTATGGTCTGGCCTCTATGCTTGTCTCCTGAGCTCTGCTGGGCATGGGGAGGTCATTCTGACTTAAGACATTAATGATAAATTAGAATTTTCTGAAGAATTTTACCAAGAATCTAAAAGGAAATAAAGGACTTAGAAAAGCATAACGAATGCCTAAGCATACAGAATGTTGATCCTGGCACCACAATGTGGCCAGAGGATCATCTAGTTTGACAACATTAATTCGGGTTTTCCTTTTTCCCTCTTGTAGTTTAAAATGCTAGAAACTGTTTATCGAGCAACCCAGGTTAACCAAGGATAGCTTCTGATAGGCAGGTACCTCTAGGAGACCCACTGAAATTCTTTGTCTCCCCCCAAAACCTATTTTTAGGTCTTCTCTCTGACTGCCATCATCAAAACATGCCCTAGGACCTGGCACTCTCATTTATTCATCTGATCAGTCCACAAATTTTTGTTTTGTTTTGTTTTGGGCAATTGTTAAATACTTAACATCCCTATCATGGCTCTTAAGGAGTTTACAATCTAGTGTGGGGCCTCTCTGCATGTTAGTACTTACAGAAAAAAAGAAAAATTCCCCCAACTCTCCAGGATTTCTTGCTTGGGTTTCAGGTCAGCCTGCTTACATTCTTTCTTGAGTTCTAATCTGGCTCTGACACTGAGGTTCTAGAAACTCTCCTCTCACCCCCAACTCTCTTTATCTAATGCCAAATAGCCTATTGTTGCTTTTTATCTTTTAATTTTGAAATAATTATAGATTCATAGGACATTCCAAAGATAATACAGGGACAATCCCCATACCCTCACCCAGTTTTCCATAGTGCTTACAGCTACTAAAATTACAATACAATTATCAAAACCAGGACTGTGACATTGATACACTGTACATGCACAGCTCTATGCCATTTTACCACACGTGTAGATCTGTGTAACCACCACAGCAATCAAAATACAAAACTCTTATAACACCACGATGATCTCTCTACCCTACCCCTTAATAGTCATACCAACCACACCTTCATCCCTAAGCTCTGGCAACCACTAATATGTTCTCTACAGTTTGTAACATGAAAAAAATGTTATATAAATAAGGCAGCATATAAACTCTTGAGATTGCCTTTTTTTCACTCAGTGTAATGCCACTGAGATACATACAAGTTGTTGGACCTACCAGTAGTTCATTCCATTGTATTTCTGAGTAGTGTTCTATAGTATGGGATGAACCATCTTTTGTTCACCCATTCACCTATCTTACGATATTTTGGTTGTTTCCATGTCTTGGACTATTGCAAATAAAGGCTGCTATGAACATTCACTGATTCGCAGTTCTTTTTTTATATATATAGCACCTGAAAATTGCTATGCCATTTCCTTCTGGTTTCCACAGTTTTGATGACAAATCTGCCATTATTCTGCTTTTTTCCCCATAGTAAATTGCATTTTTCTCTAATTTCAGGATTTTCTCTTTCCCTTTAGTTTTCAGTAGTGTATGCTGTGTCTCAGCATGGATTTCTTTGGGTTTATCTTGTTTTAGATTAGTTTAGCTTCTTGAATCTGTAGGTTTATGTTGCTTGACATATTTGAGAATCTTTTAGCTACTATTTCTTCCAGTACTTTTCAGGCTCACCCTCTTTCTTCTCTCCTTATATATAATTTTCTTCTGTCTCTAATATAATTAATCCCATATGTCCCTGGAGTTCTGTTAACTATTTTAGTCTGTTTTCTCTCTGTTCTGTTTGGGTTATTTCTTTTTTTATGGTTCACTTATTCAAGTGTGCTATTCTTCCCTCTGTCCCTTTCATTGTGATGTCAAGTCCATTCATTGAGTTTTTCATTTATTCGTATTTTTTAGTTCTAAAATTTTTCGTTTGGGAGGGTCTTCTTCGTATATTCAATTTCTTTGCTGAGACTTTCTATTAATTCATTTATTTCAACCATGTTTGGAATTACTCATCAAAGCGTTTTTATAATAACCGCTTTAAAATCTTTGTCAGGTCATTATATCTGTGTCACCTTGCCATTGGTGTCTGTTGATTGTTTTTTCTCATTCCAGTTGAGATTCTCCTGGTTCTTTGTATGAGGAATTGTTTTCGAATTGAAACATGGAGATTTGGGCATTGTATTATGTGACTATGCTCAAGGAGGAAAGTACAAGCACCACCTTGCTACTTCTATATGGGGTTTAAGTCTATATTCTCAACTTTGCCTCCATTGGCTGCCAGGAGAAGGGAAATCCTCATTATTGCTGGGCATTGGTTGGAGTTCTTGCCACCCGCTAAGGCTCTGCTGTTACCTGGCTAGGAGAAGCACAGGTGGCTCATTAATACTCCTCACCTGGCCAAAACTGACACCATGGGAAAGACCTCATTTTTCTCCATAGTGCTGAAAGTCCTAGTTCCCCACTCTGCGTTTGCTGCTGCTGGTGGAGGTGGGACCTTAGTTTTATCTGTTATGTTTGTCTAGAGTAAATCAGTTATTATCTAAAAGTTTTCCCTTTCATCCGTTGCCCCTTTCCTGGCCCTGCTAGAGAGAACAAGCTTTCGGGGGGGAGGATATTTTTTGTCTATACCTGCTGGTGTTTCTTCATTTCTGGACTGTCTTCTCTTGTCCCATTGCAGCATCTTTTTATGTTTATTTTACTTATAATGTCCAGAATCTTTCATTGTACTTAGTAAAAGGAATAGGGAAAAGAACTTCTACTCCCTCTTTCCTGAAGTAGAAGTTGAGCCTATTGTTTTTAATTGTGTTTCTTCATCAAACCAGCCACGATCTCTTCATCAGCAGTACAAATGGCCATTTGCAGAATATGCCGCCTTTACCAATCCCTTCCCAACCCACCCTCCTGCACATACTGACAAAAGAGAATGGAATTATCAGGGAACAAGCTGGACAAATCAAAGGACAAAATAAGAACTGGACAGCAAAGGGGTTACAATAGAAAAAAAAAAGATATTTCAGATAGAGAGTACAGCCCACCAAAAGGAGGATTTATGAGACAGTGTGGCAAAATAAATACAGTTTTAAATGTATGGACATGACACCCTAAGAAAGTACTTTCCACAATTTTAGCATGTAGGAGAATCTACTGGAATTATATTAACACAGAGATTACTGGTCTTCAACATCACCCCAAGACTCTGATTCCTAAAATCTGATTAAGTGACCCAAAATTTCTAGCAAGTTCCCAAGTGATACTAATGATGATGGTTTGAAGACTATACTTTGAGTAAGGCTTGAGTAGCAAGGACCTAGACCACAACAGAGAAAATGCCATCCAAAGAAAGCTTGTCTAGGTGCCAACCACATGTTCAGGGAATACAGTAGATTTAATTCACACTCCAAGCTATCACACCAGGCATCTCCATATCCCCAGAAAAATGAAATGCTTTCTGAGTAAAACACAATTCAGAAACTCAGGCAGAAGTTTGAGGGTCACTTCACAAAGAAATGAAAATGGAAATTGTTGAGTGAATGTGTTAAAGGCGATTTAGAAGAGAAATTATTTATTTGTTAAGGGAATAGATTGCTTTTTGGTGTGCTCTCATTAAAAAAGCAAGTACATGCACTACTTATAAATCATTTTTATTTGCTCATTAAAGGAGGCCTTTCACCAGGTGACACTTGGTTAGCCTGTTTCTGCTTTTTTGTGAACTTCAAAAAAACTCTAACCATGTTCATGCAACATGTTTTCACATGCCAGTCCCCAAGGTATACAGCAATCATGAATCGTGGCCACCACACAAACACCTCAGAATAGCCTCTTAGCCATCAGGGAGGGGCGGTAATAAGTGACAGTCTTTGAACTATCTACCGTGGGTTCTTTTTTTTTTTTTTTTTTTTGTGGTTAATTATTGCTAAGGGTATTTTCAAAAAGACATACACACTTTTTGTAATTTGGTGTGTTGATTAAGAATTCATGGCCTCCTGATGCTTCTCTGCAGTCTGAAGATTTTTTTCTCAGCTGATGTTGTCAGGTGAATGTAGTGAAAATATGTTTAGGGCACTGTAAATGATGTCCCAGTGGGAAAACACAGTCTGAACTAATGAGTACAAAGGGCTGTTAATGAGATAAACTGTTAACGGGACTTTTATGGGACATAGGCAAGCTAGGCATTTTGAAGCTCAAATTGTGTGTATCTTTTGAAGATGTTACTGTTTCCAAGGACAGAATTTGCTACTTTGAGATGTTAAAGATACTGTACTCCTTAAAGCCTTCTTACTCCCACACTGCTGGATAGTACGTGAGTTTGGTGGGCGTTGAGAAGATATAACATCTGTTTAAGGAACAGGCTTTTGAGGAGAAAACAAGGGCGTCTTCGTAGACTTTCCACATGGGATTGACAGGGCCAATGCCATGTACACAGAGGACATGACCGAGTGACACTTGATAGATGAACAAATGTTAAGTGACTGAGGGAAACAAAACATGAAATAACAACGCCATGCCATTGTCACTGTCCGCGTGTGCATGGCCTGCTCATCCTATACATGAAGCTGTAATTTATAAAGGAGAACAGAAGCAACTAACTTACAATCAGTAAGAGAATAAACGGATGAGGAGAGTAATACAAATCTCCAAGAAATACTTTTAAATGTAGGCTGATTGTCCAAAGTTCCGTGAACCCACAAAATAATGTTTAATCTGTTAAACAGTTTTACCTCTCTGCTATTGCCACGAGCTTTCTTCAGAAGTAACTATATTTTAATGCCATCTAATTTTGCTGATCTAGTGTAAGCCATTAATTGGATATACTCTTTTTTAGAAGTATATGTTATTTAAAGCAAGAGAAAAATAATGATTGTGCTAAGAGTTACAATTAATTTTCACCTGTACCCTTCTAAGATGCACCATAAATGTGGACCCATCAATTATATAAATGTCTGTACACAATAACTAAGAAAATGCCATGAGCGCTATGTCAACCAGTTCGATGAAAATATTTCAGATTGTATATAAAACTAACACATTGTACCCCATGATTACATTTATGTACACAACCATGATATAATTAAAAAAAAAGAAAAAAAAAAGAGTTACAACTAATATTTATGAATACCTGGAGCTATACCTAGGTAATGACCTAAAGTCTCAGATTAAAAGTAGTGTTTTGCATTATGAAATACAATGGAAATTACCACAACTCTACATGACGAGCACATCATGATAGAGTTTATGCTTCCTTTTCTTCTCCAACCACTCCCATGAGACTTGATAACAGCTAAAGAGGGTTCAAAGTATAATATCTTCATGTTATCTACTGAGCATGAGAGAGATTTTCCATAAGACATAAATGAAAGGCAATAAAGGGTCCAGACCTAAAGAGCTTCAGGCCTGTTACAAAGACAGAGCATTATTCTTGAGTTTTTACTGTCCAAGTTGATTACTTAGGTGTCACAAACAGGCAAATGGTCTGCTGTTTTTATTTTCTGTACATTAAGCAATCTCCTTCAATGCATGCATTTCCTTAAATGAACTGTCTATTTTCTGAAAGTTTTCAGTTGGGGGGTTTCTTCTCGTTGGCAGACCTGTGGACCAAAGCAATTTGTTGTAGAAGTCTGTATCTTTACTTCCATCAAAAAAGGAAGCTGTGTTTCTCAGTTGGAAAAGGATCATGTACAGGGCAGAATCCTTGCCACCACCACCAACTAAAGTCAGTTCATAATCAATTGAAATGTGATTTTTTTTAAGTGCATCTAATAAACCCAAACTGAATAAGGAAGTCCTATGATCTAGAATGAGATCATTAGAAAGCAATGTACTTGATGTAAAACTAGAATTCATACATATTGCTTTTGGAGATGAAATTGGAATGATCACCTTGAAAAACTGTTTAGTAATATCTGCTAAAACTATATATACTCACATACCATATGATATGGAGTTCTATTCCCAACAAATATATGTGCTATGTCCACAAATAATGTTTGTATAGTAACATTCAAAATAGCCCCAAACTGGAAACCAAATCAAATGTCCATCAGCAGTAGACTGAATAAATAACTAGTGCCGTGTGGAATACTACACAACAATGAAAAATAAATTATTGCTACATGCAGCAATATAAATATTATGGAGTAAGAGGATTCACATGCAAAATAATAAGCATAATATAAAATTCAAAACCAGGCAAGATTAATCTATGTTGCAAAAAGTCAAGAAAGCAATTGCCTTTGGGCAAGGGTATTGACTAAAAGGAGCATGATGGAGCATGAGATGTAAATGTTCTATACCTCAAAGCAAGTACAAATTCATCAAGTTGTATGTACTTCAGATGTGTACACAATACTACAGTACCCTCTTTTAAGTTGACCACCCAAGAGACTATAAGTGGTCAACATATGGAGGTGGTCAACATAAGGAACTAGGCCTGCTGTACTGATATGTACATGGGGTGTATGTCTGATGTATGAAAATTAGGTCAACTTAAGGAAGTAGTCAATGCAGGGAGGTGGTCAACTATGGAGGTTTTACTGTGTTTGTCAATAATACTTCGTTTAAAAAGAACAACAGAAAAGCAATGTGTTAAATGTTGGCAAGACATGTCTTTAGCCAGTTAATACATATAACATAATGATGCAGCCTCAGTTTTTATAAGGGACTTATAATAAAGGACATTAACACATTAAACAGTACACTTGATTGTTTTTGCAAAAGATCCAAACTTACTTTTACTTAAATATTTACATACAACATTATATTTGCATTTAATTTTTAAGAAAAAGAGACTTTAGGGTGGCGCCTGTGGCTCAGTTGGTAAGGCACTGGCCCCATATACCGAGGGTGGTGGGTTCAAACCCAGCCCCTGCCAAACTGCAACAAAAAAGTAGTCGGGCATTGTGGCGGGCACCTGAAGTCCCAGCTACTCAGGAGGCTGAGGCAAGAGAATCGCCTAAGCCCAGGAGTTGGAGGTTGCTGTGAGCTGTGTGATGCCACAGCACTCTACCGAGGGCGATAAAGTGAGACTCTGTCTCTACAAAAAAAAAGAAAGAAAG
>CAUYRH010006853.1:0-13227 GCA_963574655.1 Perodicticus potto
AACAACGACGGCTGCAACCAAAAAATGGCCGGGCGTTGTGGCGGGCGCCTGTAGTCCCAGCTACTTGGGAGGCGGAGGCAAGAGACTCGCTTGAGCCCAGGAATTGGAGGTTGCTGTGAGCTGTGATGCCACAGCACTCTATCCAGGGCGACAGCTTGAGGCTCTGTCTCAAAAAAACAAAAAAAAAAGACTTGCCAAATTAAGTTCCGCCTATAGTTACCTCCTTACATATTTTAAGTTTGGCCTAAAGGTTTCTCTGTGCACAGTAAACTGCAGCCTCCCGCATGTGTCTTCAGGCTATAAGCTACTTTTTTCTTTTTTTTACCAATGACTGAGTCTTGGCCAATCAAAGGCACCAGCTATTCAAACTGTGTTCAAATATGGCAAATGCCGAGCTGTAGCTGATCCAGCTGTTTAGCTACCTCATTTCCATTTTCCGTCATTTCCCTTTTTCTATCCATAAATTCTCTCTGACCCTGGGAGAACACAGAGTCCCTCTGAATCTAGGGGTAGCGGAATGCCCAAATCTTCATTGTTCTTTGATCATTTAAACTCTGTTACATTTGATTTGTCTAAAGCTTTTCTTTTAACCAGCTTACTGCTTCACAAGTGTGAAGTATATAAATGAGGATCTTCAACCTCCTCATTTGTGAATTAGCGGTGATTCAGGTTCATCCACTAATTGGAGAGTATTATCGACCACTCTCCATCTTTTAGGCAGGATAGTAAAGCATTAAGGATGCAAAGATGAATAAGATGTTGCTGCAGTATTTTCTGATTATAAAAGCAATACAGGACTAACAAAAACCATTTAAAGGGTTCAAACCCGGCTCTCACTGAACTGCATCAAAAATTAGCCAGGCGCTATGGCGGGCGCCTGTGGTCCCAGCTACTTGGGAGGCTGAGGCAAGAGAATCGCTTAAGCCTAAGAGATGGAGGTTGCTGTGAGCTGTGACTCCACAGCACTCTACCAAGGGCGATAGAGTGAGACTCTATCTCTACAAAAAAAATAAAATAAAATAAAATAAAATATAGACAACTACAGTGGGCTACAGTGGGAAAAACAAATCATCCAAAAACATCAGCCCTAAAAAAAAAACAAAAAACCCAAACCCCACAAAACACTGATATTTTTCTCCCATTGTTTTTTATACACACGTATTTCCTGCTAAAGTAGTATGACATTATACTTCTAAATTTCTGTCCTAATTTTCACTCCATGTTGCTATTTTCAGAAATGTCATTTTAATTCCTCCATCTTTATGCATCATATAAATATGTCATAATTCATTTACTACACATGATGTTATTGAAAGATACTATCTACTTAAATTTGACGATTAGGAACTTGTGCTCTACTACTAGGGAATTAGGGAACTGAGGGAGAGAAAAATGGGCTGGTTGACCTGTGATCGGAGTCACCCCTTTATCAACTAAGATGGACCCTTAGGTTACTATAGGATCAAGGTTCAGGGCATGGCTGGCATGACAGATATGTGAATTTCTACAGCTATTAGAAAACCACACTTTTGCGAAACTCCCTAACTAGAGAAGCCATCAGCAGATTGTCAGGCCCTCCTAATCCTGATCTCTGACCTAGACCATGATGACTCTGAGGGGACTGAGGACTGGCCTTGTAGACACTTTTCTGATTAGGCGACTATCGATCTCCATCCGGTTTCAGCCAGTTTATGGAGGCTACACGCACACTGTCCTTGTGTTCTATAGCTCTTCTGATATAAACAGCCAAATTCCTCCTCATGTTAATGCTAAAACTGTGCCCCAAAGCGAACATGGGATGTATTACACATATGATAACACATGGCATATGTGCTCAGCTCCCCTCACAAACATGTATGTTGTCCCACACCTGCTGAATATGTTCTACTCTACTGTGTAACACAGTCCCTGTGAGGGATGGAGACCAGCTTGCCCTGCCCTCTCTGAACGGAGAGCAGATTCGCCTGCACCGAGACTAGTTCTCTCAGTTGGCAAACTGATATTGCCAATTAGCCTCTCCGTTCGACTAGGTAGCCATCGTAGTGCTGTTTTGAATGGCAAGCCAAAGGGAAAAAAACCCAAACTCGGTAAAAATACTTTAAACAGATTTATTCTGAGCCTAATGTGTAAGACCAGTCTGGAGCACAGGGCCTCAAGAAGTTCTGTGAAAATGTGCCAGCAGTAGCTGCTTTGCAGTTTGGTTTTAGAAGTTCATGAAGTCAGGAATTACATCTAAGACCCTAAATCCATGTGGGGAGGGCGTAGATGTGGTTTAGCCTAAAGCGGTGGGACACCTCAGAGTGAGGGCTTACAGGTTACATGTTAGGGCGGCTAATGCAGCCACACGAAGCCTCTCCCCTCTTCCTCCTCTCCTCCTAAGACAAAGGCACAAGATCTGGCTAGCTCCACCCCAAGAAGTTCTCACCAAAGACCTTAACTTTCAGGGCAAGTTGTGCAATTTGCCTCCACCTTACAGCTCCATATACAAGCGTTCTCTGTCCCCTCAGAGGGAGGGCTCAAATGCCATCTTGCACTGCCTGGGTCGGTCCCCCTCCTTTTCAATAAGCCTGGCCTGACATCTCTGCTCTGGTCTCCTTGCTGGGCTCCCCTGCTTACACCTTTGATTACAGGTGGTATTCAAGATTCTTTGATGTGTAATTCATTAAAGGAAGCTTTAGCAAAGCTTCTGTAAAGGTTTCCAAGGTTTTAACCAGAGATACAGATGTCTGTTAACCAGAGACAAGCCATAGAGACACTTGGGAGAACTGAAGTGATCAGTTAAGTAAATTGAGGCCCTGCAGGTGTGGTTTACACTTTGACCTTAGGCCTGTTAATGATTTAGCATTGTATTGTTATGAAGAATCTATCCAAAAATGGAAGAGGGAATGACTAGGTGTGTTTGACCGCCCTCGTCAAGGCCGGCAGCTCAGCTTTAGGGGTTTTCTGGGGACCCCATTGGTCCAGAGGGGCTCTTTGGTTTTTTATTTCTGATCTTTAGTGAAGAACTTTCCTAAAGCAAGTGCTTCAGCAGCTCCATTAGCCTGGGTCCAAGCACATGGGCTGATCACTCTGTGTACCAAGATACTAAGTATATAAGTATCTGAGTAATAAGATCACACAGATACTAAGTATATAAGTATCTGAGAAATAAGATCACACAGATACTAAGTATCTGCCAGTTCAAGAGGCATGAGACACTGATGGGACAGAACAGAGTCCATAGGAGCCCTGGGCTCAGAGCCAGGAGCCTTCAGGCAGGAGGACTTCAGGCAGCCTGGCCTAGCCCACTAGCCTCTCAGAAGAGTAAACCTGGGCTGTTATTAGCTGCTGAGTTTGGAGGGTTTCATTGTGCACTTTGGGTGGGGCAGGGTAGATGGCATCAGGGTACAGCACCAAAGCTTTTTTTTTTGTAGACCAATGGCTTTCCTTTCAGCTTGAGTAGCATTATTGCTGAGTATCACATGTTTAAGCAATGACCTAGAAACTTACACAGGCAACCGGGATTTATATGTTTTAGATTTACTAGCAAAGGACGACGTGCAGTACTATCACTAGAATCAGTTTCAGATCAGAAACTAGTACAAACTGCCCTGAACGCAGACACAGTCAGATACCATTTGGTAGAGAGAGACAGACAGACAACCTAGATACTAATATTAACAAAGAACTCCTACTCTTTGATTGTATTAGTGGGTGTGGAGTACTCAAGGTGTGGAGTCCACCAACCTTGTCCGAGCACGGGAAGCCCTCTAGGAGTCAAGCTTGTGGGACTTTTTCTGTATTTATAGTTTCCATTTCTATAGGCTTTTTCTCTTTTTCTCTATTTCTTCTCCAAGCACCTGTTTATATTTTATGGGTCAATACTTTATCTTATTTGTGTAGGTATTCATTATGATTTGTTTTGTGGTTTTCATTTTTCTTCTGTTGCCTGTGCTGTAACTTTTGCAAGTTACTTTTCTTAGGCTCCTGTATCAGTTTTTCTCCTTTTTGTTTGAGGCAGTCTTCAAATAAGGTGTTCCTTCACTGTCTGCTCCTGTGTAAGCCCCCAAAGCTGATCAGAAACCCCGAGTGTTCCGCAGGGCTTTTCCACTGGTAGGTTTCTTCCCAGGGATCCCCTGGGAGGTTGGGGCAGAGAGTGGAACTCTTCCTTGGAGGGCTGTTGAATGACAGAAGGGGGAGGTGATTCCTCCATAAGAACCATTCAGGTTCCCCAGAGAAGAGTTCTTGGCATCTTGACGGGGGTGGGGGAATATGTTCTGGCCTATGTGTCATCAGGAGGCAGGATGAAAGGAAATAAGATGAAGTTCTCGCTGCCCTCTGACTCAGTGTCACGGAGGCCCAGATGTTCTCAGATAAGTTTTTCTAGAAAATAAACCTCTGTCTCCTTCAGGAAAGGAAATAAACCTCTGTCTCCTTCTTCAGGGAAGAAGTGGGAAGGGTCCTCAGTGTGGGGCACCTGGAGACAGCCAACAACTCCAGGTAAAACCCAAGGACCCTGTTCTAGCCTCTCATGCCTCCCCTCCTCCAGCTGATCAGCCTCTAGGGGGCGCTGGGCCCCCACCACCTCAGAGCTCTCCCTGAAAGACTGACTGTTACTCACTCCATCTCCAATCATCCATTCTCCTTCCAAACTCTGTTTCTGTCACCTCTCCTTTTGGTTTTGCTCTTGGGGGATAATAATTTTGAAAATGTTTGTTCACTTTATTTTAACAGGATTCTGGAGAGAAAAGACACAAACACCTGTAATCCATTTGCCATATTGAACCGGATGTTGATTTTAACATGTATTTTCTGAAATTCCTAGTACGTCACATAACAGTATACATTCAGAAGGAACTTGCCAGTGAACACAGGGATGAAAACATGAACACAGCTTTGTAGGTTTGTGCAATTGTGTGTCTATGTGGAAGTAAATCTCCACGCCACATATATTTAAGGTGAAATCACTAAAAAATCACTAACTACAAAATTTTGTCTTTTTAGCAACCTAAGATGATTTTCCAAGTGACTCCTATTTAACTGTTTCTACCATTCCGAGTTAAGTGTGATGTGTTTCGGGAAGCCAGGCGCTCCTGCAGCCACGTGAAGCGTGCGAGGTGTTACTGCTCCCTGTCTGCTGTCTTTGAACGTGCTTGGTATTTTCTCACGACAAAACCTGTTCAAGCCTCCAATAAAGTGAAGGCAAGAAAATGCTGTTGTGATACTTGCCAAATGGTTAGCCCTTGGGGCACTGGACCTCGTTTGGGTCTTACATGAAGATGGAGAAAAATGTCCTCTTCCTGTCTCCACGCCATGATTTTTGTTGTATAGACCCCAAGGCATCACTTCTTATGCTTGGAGCCTTATATAATCCATACGTAGTAGATGAGAACAGTTCCATTTATCTTATGTCTTGCCCAGAATTAAAAAAAAAAAATCCCCATGTAAACAGATCACCTACCTCTGTGACTCATCCCTTCAATTACAGTTGCTGAAACTCAGCTAAAGAGCAGCCCTCCATTGAAAGAACTGCCTCACCCCTTAACACTGCTGACATCTCCTTAGATTCCAGTCCACCTGTATGCCAAACGTAAAATGAACTTCCTGGCATGTTTGTTACATTTGGTCTGCTGTGTTTTGATCCAATACCTCGTTTTATCTAACAAAACCCATTGCAAATGAGTGGATGCCCCTGCAGAGACCTGCAAAGGCAGGGAAGGGGGAAGCTGAGCCTACACTGCCCTGAAGTGTGTGTGTGTGTGTGTGTAGACGTGTTTCTTCTCGGTTGTCCTGTGCTCAAGACTGGAGGTTAAAGCAATAAAAACCTTCTTTTGTTCTTAATTTTTAGCAGTCCCCTTGGAGTGTTGGTCAGGATGGTAGATTTCCTAGATAGCCCTTTCATTACATAATTAAAATTTTCCTGTCAGGTAAAGACAACCATACTTTAACCAAGGCAAGTGCATGCCGCACCAGCAGAGGGTAAAGACTGACACGCCTTTTGATTGTCATACAGTGTGTGTCATGATTAAGCCCTGGGCAAATGGTCCAGTTTCTCTTTAATACTAACGTAGTAGGAAATTCAAGAAAGCTAGCTATTCTAATTCTTACAAAAGCTTAGATCAACTTGAATTAGAAATAAGATGCCAGAGGGTAAATAGGTGTAATTTTCAGCAGACTGAAAGATCCAGCAAGCAAATATTGAGTGTATTGATCTTGTCGTTTTTGTTGAAAGTGCCAAGTTTCATTCTCCATTGAGGACTGTAATTTAGGAGCTGGCAGACTGATTAAGTGAGCCAGTGCAAATCTAATGACTTACTTTTAAGATCCCATGGTGTGCTCTGACTTTTGAAAATCTTGATATTCTTTAGGGCCAGAGGATAAGGAAACTTCATTGATTCTTCAAACGGTGGTACATTAAAACATTACAAGCAATCAAGATGGAGTTCATTAGAGAAAAATGGAAGTGATGACATTCCTGGGGGGCCCTTTTGTTCTCAGAATTGTTCAGCTTCCTTCTTTTACTCCCCACAGCCATGAATTTGATATTTCGTGGAGAAAAATGAGAAAGGTGGCTCTAGCCATCTTGTATTGGCCTTTTGTAATGTATTGTGACAATGGTGGGAAGAAAACTTTTTTTTTTTAGCAGAAAACTGGTCTATACTAGGCATTCAATAAACATGATTTCAATATTTAGGGTGAAAAAACATGAAATAAGCAATTGTTCATATATCTCTTCATTATTTTTAGAGGTTATAAAAGCATCCCTTACAGATCAATGGGGATTTCATTTCTAAAATCGGAATCACCCATGAACCTGTGGTCTCATTTGAGAGTGCAAGGAGCCATTGCAGAGAGAACAAAATGGTCAAGTTCAGATGCAAAGGAAAGAATGTCTGAAGCTCTCTGTTGTAAGAAGGTCTCTCAACTAGGCCAGGATCTTGGTGGACCCTGTGTGGGATTTGCTTGTTTGCAGTACAGTTAGTAAACTCTGGAGGAATAGAAACCAATATAGAGGAGAATTAGGGAAGGGATCACTTGTTAAAGACTAACTCAACAGTAAGCACTGGGATGGGTGGTTCTGGCGTGGAGTTGCTGGACACGGCCTCTGCCTCCAGCCACACCTGCAGTGATGGTAATGAACTGGGTCCTCCTCACATGGGCTCACACACGTTCATTTGGAAGTGGCAGTGGAGGAAAAGGGTTGGTTCCTTTCTCCCTCTTCCTCTGCTCTGTGCCTTCAGAACAGCTCAGTAAGGTGCTGAAGTGGGGGCCATAAAGTGAGTGAGTCTGTTCCCATGGAGACAGGGCTTTTCCTGCACATGACAGGTGGCTTTTTTTCGGCCACTGCATGGCACCAGGATTCTAGCCCCTGAGGGTGGCGGCTCAGTCCCCCTTACTGCGAGCAGATAAGCAGCAGATGGCTGTGTGCTTCTCAAGGACAGAGCCTGCAGCTTTTCCCAGCCAGTCATAGAAAATGAATCTAAATGATAACAGGTTTGAGGATTAAACTGAAAAGATTCAGTTCTTTATACCCAGGCAACATACCTTTCTGGACAGAAAGAGAAGCCCTGAGCTGAATGGGAACGTGATGGGCATGCTCAGAAGACCAAAGCAGTCTCCCTGCAGCTTTTTAATCTTCAAGAGCCCAGAGGCAAAGGAGCAAAAAAAGAGAGGGTGGTTCTCCCAGACGAATGTCTCATTCTTCACATACACAACAACAACAACAACAAACTTTTAAGTGGAGTGCCTCTTCAGCTTTTTCCAATATAATTCCCAAGAAGATGCAATAATTAAGGTGGATTTTTAAAAATAAAAATAATAGTGAAGAGAATAAATGCTCTATGTGGAAAAAATAATAAATGATTGTCATGACCACATAAATGTTCACATGAGACTGTGCATTGACAGTACGAGCTGCAAGAGGTGAGGCTCACCATAGGTGCAGGATAGCCCTGAGCACTTCTCGCAGAGTCCTTTCATTGAGAAGATACATAATGGGTGGAAAGATTACTAAGCAAAGACATGCAGGGCCTGAGTGCTCAGGGAAATGATCTCATAGGTGCCAACAGAGTAAGTACTCAAGGAAATGATCTTCAAGGGTAGTAAGGGAAATGATCTCCAAAATACTACATGCAATTTTTCTCCACCAATCCTTCAAGGAACTGCCATAAAATGCTTAATGTTTAACATTAGCCTTACTACTGCAGGACTGAACTTTGCTCCTCCAGGATTACTGAGTTACTTGGTGGCTTGCCTTCCAAGTCACATGAGATTTGCAGGTTTGCCAGGAGAATGTCTTGTTCTCAGTAATTCCTCAGATGAGTTATGATATTGGTGGCTGTTGTTGTAAGTATGATGTTTAATCCTCTATAAATGATCAAAGGCAAGAAAGGTATATGTATCTGGAACTGAGTATTACTACATTTAGGTAACTGCTTCAGACATCAACAGCTAATAAAGTTACCCAAGCCATTTATAGTGAGCAAAGTCTGTAAATGAGGCTTTGCAGTTGAGGTCTTAAAAGAACCACTGGTCACTTCATGGTCAGAGTGAGCTGGTATTGATATCAGTCCCGTTAGAAACAGGCCTCTACCCCAGGCCGGCCCCTTTCAGCATAGAAAATGTCTGCTTCCCCTTCTATCTGATTGCCCTCCAGATATTTGAGGGCTATGATCCTACCTCCTTTTTATTGGGGCTAAACACACTACTCTCCTTCCTTAGGTTGTTCACCATGTGATTTTATTTTCAATGCTTAGACTTCAAAGCACACCTTCTCTGAGAATATAATAGTGAACAAAAATTTTTTAAATGTAGAAATTAAAAGAGAATAGATATTACAGTTGGGGGTGGATGGGCACAAAATATTCACAGAATATTGAGCACTGCTCTCTTCCCACCTACCTATCATCTTCTTAACTGTAGGGTTATCAAAGGACTTTTTGTGAAATGATATACTGAAATCAAGTCATCCGGTAGCCTTGATACACCTCTAATCTATTCAACTTAATTGGCAAATAGTTATTTTAGAACATCTTGTTCTTAGTGAATCCATATTAGAGTTCAGGGAACAACATATTTCTTTTTCTAATGGGTCCCATTCTGTTAATTCAATAATTTAGTCTAAAATTTTCCCACAGGTTGTCAACCTCAGAAGTCTTTGGTACCTGAAATCTCCATTCTCTAGACTTACAGAGCCGGAACTGCATTTGTCTGTCATCTTCTCTGAATCCCTCCTGCGTTATCTCTGCTTGTTATCAGCACCACCTTCATTCTGGTTTCTCATTACTTCTGTGTGATTTGCTGCAAACTTGATTTGTATGAACAAAAATATTTATTTCTAAGTATGTCAGAAAATATTTTATTTATACTTGCTTTTAATTTTTCTACCATCAAGCTGCCATGCTGAATATTAAAAATTGTACTGAGGTTTTTATAGTGTTGGAGGAAATGAAGTAAGATCTTGAATAAAAACAATTTTTAAAATTCCATTACATTTGTTGAAGTTTAGTAACACTGGAAGATAATAACCATAAGAACAATCATCACCTTCTGTCCTTGTTACATTTCATTACTTCTCACAATCAAAGCATTTCCAAATTTTGGGTAAATAATAAGATCATTTGACAGTAACAACGATCTAATCATTTTTGTGTTGAAGACAAGAAAACACAATAGGGGAAATTTACCTGCTGTAATCAGAGTTAATTTTTTACCTTATTGGAAATGTATTTCCACCCAATTACTTGGAAGCCTTGTTCTTTGTTTAGTTTCCTGGGCAGTTAATATGCAATATCTTTGACTTCTCTTCTAGGCAAAGAGAAAGTGATTTATAACATGTAGGCAAAAATAAATAAAACATTTTCAGTCCAAAGGGACATGCTTTACCATTCTCTTTTATTAAAGTATATTTCCTGCTTCAAGTAGCATTGGATATTGATGATCTCATATGAATATAAATAAATAATTGAATAAATTAATAAAAGGGGAAGAACGGACCAGTTTCCTGTGCTGCAGAACCTCAAATGATTAGTGTGGATATTTCACATGTATGAAAATAGGGTACAATTCCTCACTTCTTAAGGGTGAGCTGTGCACAGTGACTTCCTTTGAAAGAGCATGAAAAGAGGGGCACCAAAGGATACCTTTTTTTTTTCTTTTTTTAGACAGAGCCTCAAGCTGTCACCCTGGATAGAGTGCCGTGGCATTACAGCTCACAGCAACCTCCAATTCCTGGGCTCAAACAAGTCTCCTGCCTCCGCCTCCCAAGTAGCTGAGACTACAGGCAACCGCCACAATGCCTGGCCATTTTTTGGTTGCAGCCATCATTGTTGTTTGGCGGGCCCAGGCTGGATTCGAACCCACCAGCTCAGGTGTACTTGGCTGGCGCCTTAGCCCACTGAGCCACAGGCGCCGAGCCACCAAAGGATATCTTTACAGTGGAGAAGGCTGGAAAACACTACCTCAGCCTCCAGGTGGTCAAGGCAATGTCACACTAGGTCATGTTGAAAGTATATAGTCTCAGTATGATGTGAAGGAAATGACACCTTTCCTTTGTGGCCTTCCTTCTAAAACCAATAACTGTATTCTAATCATGACAAAACATCAGACAAATTCAAATAGAAGGCATTCTATAGTATACATGACCTTCTATATTCCTTCAAATGGAGTCCAGATCATCGGGAACAAGGGATATCTGAGAAACTGCTGCAGAGCAGAACCCAAGAGTCACACTTACTAAACGGGATGGAGTGTCCTGCACAGGATCAAAATTAGGTAGAAACTAAGGAAACATAGATAAAATGTGGATCAGCATCATGCGCACAAACAAAAAACAGTTAAAGGATACGAGTTAGCGAACCCTCATCTCTAAGGAACTGACAGCCACCCTTTACAAGTGGTTGGTCTTAAATGTGTCCTTTCTGATGTATTCTATACTGCCTTCATTCCACCCTGTCTGTGCTGGGAGGTCTGCTTTTTGCCTTAAATCTGCAAATATTCAAAGATCCTTGCAATTGTTGAGTCTTTATAAGATCAACGTTCTAGTTTCCTTTTGCTGCTATAACAAATAATCATAAACTTAGTAGCTTAAAGCAATGCAAATTTATTATCTATGGAACTTGAAATCAAAATCTCAAAATGGGTGTCACTGGACTAAAAATCAAGGTGTAAGCAGTTCTGAGTTCCTGGAGGTTCCAGGGGAGAATGTGTTCTTTTGACTTATCCACTCTCCAGTGGTTATTTGCTTATCTTGGCTCGTGTTTCTTCTTTCATTTTTTAAAATTTCAGATTATTATATGGGTACAAATGATTAGGTTACATTGTTTGTGTTTGTTCGGTGAAGTCCAAGTTGTAGTTGAGTCCTTAACCCAGGAAGTGCGCCATACACCTCTTCATTGTGCCCCTAAGGTAAGAGCACACCAAACCCCCTCCTTCCTCCCCTACTTGAATTTAATTGCTTTTTTTCTTATATGGGCATAGAGTTGTTCATCTGCTAGTTTTATATTGGTATTGAGTACATTGGATACTTGCTTTCCCACTCTTGTAATACTTAGGAGAATGTTCCCCAAATCCATCCAGGTAAATACAAAAGATGTAAAGTCTCCATCTTTCTTTAAATCAGAATAGTATTCCATGGTATGCACATACCTGGTTTAATTATCCATTTGTGAGTTGATGGGCACTTGGCTTATTTCCACATCTTGGCAATTGTGAACTGAGCTCTGGTAAACATTCTAGTACAAATGTCCTTATGATCTTTTTTCTTCTGGCTTGATACATAGTAATGCGATTGTGGAATCAAATGCAATGTCTAATCTTAGCTCTCTGAGGATCTTCATACTTCTTTCTAAAAGAGCTGTATTAGTTTGCAATCCCATCAAATGTGGGCTATTCTCACTGGAGTTAGGTGATATCTCAGGGTGGTTTTGATGTGCATTTCTCTGATGATTAGAGATGATGAATATTTTCTCATGTGCTTGTTGGCCATTCATCTGTCTTCTTGAGAGAAGGTTCTATTCACATCTCTTGTCCAATGATAAATGAGATTGTTCGGTCTTTTCTTGTTGATTAGTTTTCTTCTCTCATTTTCATGTAAGAAATGGCCAGTAGGGTCATTTGCATGATGCTGTTTCTGTTTCTGCCCTTCTGTTTTTCTTTCCAGGACTCTGAGATTACATTAAGCCTACCAGCATAACACAATAGAATCTTCTCATCCCAAGGTGAGATGATTAGCAAACTTAGTTCAATCTGCAACTTTAATTCCTCCTTTCCATGTAATGAACATATTCACAGGTTCTAGAAATTAGGGCATGGACATCTTTGGGGGAGTATTATTCTGTCTATCTTAATCAATTTTCTTAGAAGGCTTTGCATTTCTCTAACAGAGGAAGGCGGACTTAGCATGATTGGCTCCATTTTGCTTCTAACCCCTGGAGTAATTTGTCTTAGGTTAAAAGCTTCTGCTTAGCCCTACATGTAGGCCAGCTAATTATAGGAAGAAATCAGTTCAACTCCAGAAGAAAAAATGATAACTCTTCCTTTCCTAAAAGGGATTCCTGGGGAGATAAGGTAAGTATGCACACAAGTAACAATGCTATGTTAAAGATTTATAGGAATATGATAACATGCCCTATGTCCTCCAAAGTTAGCTGACTAAGAACAAAGAAGTTTTATACACTTGCACCCTAGTGGGTGTCCACAATTCTTTGGTCTTCAGTTACCTCACACAATTTCCCTCCTCTTCCTGGTTCTCTTAACATAAACAGGAGCCTGACATTCATACTAACTTAAAATGGTTCTTTAGGACATTAGTTCATCATCTTCTCCATTTGCTGACTCTCTGAATAAAAGTTGCTTTCTTTTTTTTTCTTTTTTAAAATTATCTTTATCATTAAATCATAGCTGTGTACAATAGTGTAATCAAGGGGTACAATGTGCTGGCTTCATATACAATTTTTCATCAACCTGATTAACACAGACCTCCCAGCAATTTCTCCGTGATTATATGAAGACATTTGTATTCTGCATTTAGCAAGGTTCGCCTGTACCCTTCTAAGATGCACCATAGGTGTGGCCCCACCAATTACCCTCCCTCGGCCCCACCCTCCCCTTGCCCCTTTCCCTATATTCTTGTGTTATAGTTGGGTTATACCATTCATATGACAGCTATAAATTAGCTTCATAGTAGGGCTGAGTACATTGGATACTTTTTCTTCCATTCTTGAGATACTTTGCTAAGAAGAATATGTT